>CANNZV010005207.1:0-29957 GCA_947561585.1 Caprella mutica | reverse complement strand
CAATCAGATAGAAATAGGTACATAACTTTAGAGGTTGTCCGTTTTCAATCGCGCCTCTACAGTCAGATAGAAATAGGTACTTAACTATAGAGGTTGTCCGTTTTCAATCGCGCCTCTACACCCATATAGAAATAGGTACATAACCATAGAGGTTGTCCGTTTTCAATCGCGCCTCTATAGTCAGATAGAAATAGGATCATCAGGGCGTACTTAAGTTCATTAAGACACACTCAGGATTATCAGGAAACACTCAGGATCATCAGGACACACTCAGGATCATCAGGACACTCTTAGGATCATCAGGACACACTTAGGATCATCAGGACACACTTAGGATCATCAGGACACACTTAGGATCATCAGGACACCCATAGGATCATCAGGACACACTTAGGATCATCAGGACACACACAGGATCATCAGGACACACATAGGATCATCAGGACACACATAGGATCATCAGGACACACATAGGATCATCAGGACACACTTAGGATCATCAGGACACACATAGGATCATCAGGACACACTTAGGATCATCAGGACACCCATAGTATCAACAGGACACACTTAGGATTAATAGGACACACTTAGGATCAATAGGACACACTTAGGATCAATAGGACACACTTAGGTTCAACTGTACACACTTAAGATCTGGAGGAAACTCTTAGGATCAACAAGACACACATAAGATCAACAGGACACACTTAGGATCAATAGGACACATTTAGGATCAATAGGACCCACTTAAGATCGACAGGAAACTCTTAGGATTAACAGGACACACGTAAGATCTACAGGACACACTTTTGATCAACAAGACACACTTAAGATCCATAGGACACACATATGGATCAAGAGGACACACGTATAGCAACAATTAATGTATAGGAATAGATAAGATAAATATGAATAGAGAACATACATAGAAACAAGGAGATAAAACACACTTGATTTTGTAACAGATATATAGAAAGTAAAAATATTCTAGAGAATTAATGTAGTAAGCAATAGCTAAGTTAGTAACAAATTTTCTAATTTTTGTCTCATATCTCAATACTAAATAGATTGTTAATTAATATTAATAAACTTTAGGATATATAGCTTAAATAGAAAGACGGTATCCAACATACAACCATTGGTCATAAAATTCATTGTCAGGTCCAGGTTTTTCCACCCTTCTCCTGATGATGAATAGAAATCTTTCTATTCGAAAGCTTGATATCTGAAAAAACCTTCAACGCAGAGTTTAAATAACCTCTATTATTATGGATTTCCCGTTGAGTTTGAATCTTTTCAATCAATTTAGATATGGTTACGTTTAGGTAGTAACTTTAATTATATAATCGTAAAAACGTCCTTATTATATCGGTCTGTTCCATACATTCTGACTTATAATAAAATCATATTTAAAATATATTCTTTAGCCCTATTATAATTATTTTATCATGTATCTAACGTGTCCGCACATACATTCATACTAGTTAGTACCCTGTTGGACATGTACTCAAAATTTCCTACATATATAATTACTCTGTTCATGATTATTGCCATACGATTTTTTTTTTTCAATATGAAAGTTAAATGGGTCATTTATTTCTCATTGCTTTTATTATTCACAAATATAAGGAAATTGAATACTTTATATTTTAGAAGGTAAAACTGACTCATTATAATATCAAGATCAATACAGAGCAATGATGTACTTTGTTGAAATACTCCAATGAGCTCTGAATAAATTTGAAACCTTCACTTGCAAATCAGCATAAAAAGTCATAACTGATTTTCCAAACAACGAATCCAGTATTTACATTCACAGTTAACGTAATATTTGTTTTACTCTATGTTGTATTGATGTTTAATTTAATATGATGAAATATTATTATTCCCCAACAGAAAATAAACATACGCATCATATATCTTACTAAATACGATATATCAAAATAGCATGACTTTGTTCAGGGAAATTGTTATTTACTTTCAATATTTTCACTGATTGTAATTCACAAATCATGAATATATTCACTTACAATATAACATTTTTTTTATCATATAGTATTCACGACATCAAGAGCAGTCCACGAAACATTGTTGTCGTAAAAATTGATATTTCAACTTTTCTCATAAAAAATAAACCTTGAACAATTTTGTGTGCGCCCATTTAAAAGTTCAATTTTCAGATTAAAGATCAGAATCTACAAATAAATACGACCAAATTTCGAGCACTGAATAAAACTCTAACTATAAACAAATTTTATAAGTTTGCACTACTTAATATTTTATTATGTCTGTGTAAGTAGGTTTGTGAGTCCACAGCTGAATGAGAGAATTATAATTCAAGTCTCGAGTGGCTTTCATTCAGTTGACATAAACTAAAATGAACATCAGTACCAAGTAGAGGCAAGTGGTACAATAAAATGAACTTCAGTACCAACTAGAGGCAAGTGGTACACTAAAATGAACCTCAGTACCAACTGGAGGCAAATGGTACACTACAATGAACCTTAGTACCAACTAGAGGCAAGTGGTACAATAGAATGAACCTCAGTACCAACTAGAGGCAAGTGGTACACTACAATGAACCTTAGTACCAACTAGAGGCAAGTGGTACACTAAAATGAACCTCAGTACCAACTAGAGGCAAGTGGTACCAATAAACCTTAGTACAGACTAAAGGCAAGTGGTACACTAAAATGAACCTCAGTACCAACTAGAGGCTAGTGGTACCAATAAACCTTAGTACAAACTTAAGGCAAGTGGTACACTAAAATGAAGCTCAGTAGCAACTAGAGGCAAGTGGTACCAATAAATTAACTCTTCAGATCAATATAAGTGCACTGTTATTGCAGTTTGTATTTTATAGAAATTCTGAAGATCACGAAGATAAATATTTGCATTAACCTTTTCCGATATTTTAAGCTTTTCACATATCTTATGTACATTCGGAACATAGAATATTTTTCAAGTTACTTCATTGCTATTCGTACGGGCTTAAATTAGTGACTGATGAAATGCATCTGAATAGAAAGATATGCAATCGATGAGTGTGTATCTCTTCTGATCCTCCACTGAATCTTCGTTACATCTCAATTTATGAGCTGCAATACAAGTAATTTGTTACTTTTACGAGAATTTGTAACTCGTGAATCATTCCTAGCGCCATTCTTGATTAGATGCAAACTATTTTATACGTAAACTTTGTGTAATTACTCACACAAATTGTTTAATATCAATTAATATAATTAGTTTATACCTAGATGACCTTATTATGTTTAATCAATTCATTAATATATTACACACCCTTTAATGAAAAACAGTTATATTATAATGTAGCTAATATCTGGATGGAATTTATCAATAATATTATCTTTATGTTATGACTGACAACTTTCGACCATGTATATGAAGTCCTAACCATGTATCAAGTCCTAACATTAAGAGTATTAATTATGAAGTCCTAACATTAAGAGTATTTAAAGTCCTAACATTATGAGTAGTTCAAATCCCAACATTTTGAGTATTTAAAGTCCTAAAATCATGAGTATTTCAAGTCCTAACATTATGAGTAGTTCAAATCCCAACATTTTGGGTATTTCAAATCCTAACAATATGAGTATTTAAAGTCCTAACATTATGAGTTTTTAAAGTCCTAACATTATGAGTATTTAAATTTTAAAGTCCTAACATTATTAGTATTTAAATTTTAAAGTCCTAACATTAGGTATGAGTATTTCAAGTCCTAACATTATGAGTATTTCAAATCCTAACATTATGAGTATTTCAAGTCCTAACATTAGGTATGAGTATTTCAAATCCTAACATTATGAGTACTTCAAATCCTAACATTATGAGTATTTCAAGTCCTAACATTATGAGTATTTCAAATCCTAACATCATGAGTATTTCAAATCCTAACATTATGAGTACTTCAAATCCTAACATTATGAGTATTTCAAGTCCTAACATTATGAGTATATCAAGTCCTAAAGTCATGAGTATTTCAAGTCCTTTTGATCGAAATGAAGCGTGAAATCAAGAGGCGTTTTTGCGCCAGTCATTTGAAAACAAACACAAACTTTTTATTTGTCAAGAGTAGGAATGATTCCCGATAGTTTGGGAATCAATAATGTTGTTAAATGAGGGAATTATTATTTTCTATTCCATGCTAAAATAATTAGTAATATTGAAATCGCATATGAGATGGATTTATTTTAATCATCGAAGGATAAGATGAAATTTTACTTCATCAATAATCATGCTTCAAAAGCACAACGATTTGGCGATAATGATTCTCAGACTTTGATTCTCTCAAAAAATCTCCCTATCGGTTTTCCTCTTTTCCATATCGAGTCGATAATCTCTTTATATTCCGATTGAAAATAGATAAAGTGAATGTTATGTTCCTTAACTTTCAGTTCATTAGATAGGTAAGTCCAAATAAGGTGTGATGTTTACATAACATCGCACGTTCATAAATGTACACGTTTGTTTGTATGTATTGAATTAACGATGTAGAGTAGTGAGTGACTGTGAGTTAGTTCACAGACCAGTAAAGTAGAACTAGAAGATGTTCCAATGCTGCGTGGATGACACTGCACAATGATTTGAGATGAGAGAAAGAGAGAGAGAGCGCGGGAAAATGAGAACCAATCAGAGACGGTAAGTGCGTGACGTCTCAACAATGGAAGTTATTAGGGAATACTAATATAAGTTATTTATAGTTTTTCATGAATATTTGCTTTTTGTGGGTACATTCATCTGATAATACTGTGAACATATTAATAATATATAATCATTTTCCCACCATATTAATTAACAGTGAAGACTATATACAATTATACATACCTAATAATTTATGGAGCAGTACCACACAAAAAATATTTCACAATAGATTAATAAAAAACTTATTTATTTGAAAGGTAGATATACATTTTTCTTATTTATATCATATATTATTAAACATCAATTGGCATTACAGATTATTGGGATATAAGATAAGAAAGTGAATGATTTAAATTGCTATTAGTCATCTACCTATAGGGACATTTATATTTTGAATATTTATTAGGTAGGCTACCTAGTTATCCGTCACAAGAATTCAGCTGTTATCTAAGAATAATTACTATACGACACTGTGAAGTTATAGGTACATATTGATTGAAATACTTTCTATAAGACTAACAATTGTTTAAATTTTTCTACAAAATCATTTCTAGAGCAATATAAACAGATAACCTTTCCTTCCAACACAGCAGTGGAATGTTTGCTTTTGCATTTTAGACTTTTGTGCAGGGTTGCCATACCAGACGATGTTCAACTTTTTTAGCTATTGCAACGCTAAACTTAATATCAAATTCTTTGAGTGAATCTACTCACAGGCTGTGGCTTCATGAAATTAGTTATGGGTGTTTTTCTGATTTTTCATGCATCAATAAATTGTGCTTCTTGAATTGAGATATTGTACAATGTACATAAACAATAAACATAGCTAACAAAAACATGCATCATCTTTAAGCGTCAACCATGAATGTTCAGTTTCCCATTCTTTATTATATTTTCTGCCCAAAGATTTTCTTCTATCATCTGTAGCAGTCACTTGTTTTCTGTCTAAAAACACTTCTTACAATCAAGAACACTGAACAAAATGAATGAATGCTATAGCACTATCTGACACACGAGTCACGGACAGTTACAGAATGCATACGAAACTTAACCAAAGTATAAAGATTTAGGGGTATATCGCTGTTTCCCAAACTCATATGCAAAATTATCAAATTTATCTGACCAATAGCGTTGGAGATGAGACTATGGACTGTGACGTCAATGGCGGGAAAATTGTATGCTATTCACTATGGAAAATTGGTAGGAGTTGAAACAATAAAGTCGAATGTTTAACAACTGGGAATATATTCAATTTGATTGATATTTTAACTATTAAATTAGCCATAATTAGGCAAAATTACGGTGGCTAATTTATAAAAAGAATTCTTAGCCACGTTCAATTGAAATTAGCCACTTTGGCTAAAATTAACCACATCTGGCAACCCTGCTTTTGGGGTGAATAGTCACCAGTGAACAACAAATCCAAACATGTTCAAATTAAAGAAAAATCAATTATATAAGATTCTATATGAATATCTTGAAAAAAAAGGAATATGAATATCTACCATCACAAAAATATAATCTTCTCATCATAAAATATAACTAAAAATAACAAAAAAAAATGCAATAGCAACTTGTACTAAGAATGACTGAAACGTCACGCACTTACCATGTTGACGTGCTAACAGTCGCTAGATATTTAAAATTACTGTATTGGGACATCTAGTTTCTATTTTACTGGTCTGTTGTTAGTCGTTGAAATGCAGTAGCTTCGAGAGGTTGTCTTCCGCCATTAACCTGGTGGGGGTTCGGCCAGGAGCAACCCCCCCCCCCCAATCATGAACCCCCCTAGCTCATAAGGCCACGAGCTCCCCCCTCTCCTCCTCCCTGTTTTTTAATCCTTATTTACCTAGTTAAATAAATGAAGAATTACTTAGATAGAAATAACTGAGAGTTGCTAATGTAGTTTGTTGCATCCGCTAGTTTGTTGTACTGCACACTTCATGATTGTTTAATGACCTGGCAGGGGGGTTCGGGAGGCGGCGCGCCCCCCGATATACATATATTTCATGTTAAATCAGTAATAAACTACAAAAGTGTCGGACTACTGGGGCATCGGACTAGTGGGGCGTCGGACTACTGAATAGTAACCACAAGGGTCAACACTCAAATGAACAGTTTCTTTAACGTATGAAACAAATGAATATGATAAAAGTTTTTTAGTTCTGAGAAAACATCGTTAGTGAAATTAATTTTATCAGGAAATAATATTCTAATGCATAGTCCAGTACGTTTCCCAACCTTTTTTCAAGGCGACCCCAATTATGCACCTCAAGCCATAACCGCGACCCCACTATGTTTTCTGTTGAATGGCACGAGCAATACAGTGCAGCCTCTTTTAGGTTAACTCCATTTATATAAACACTGCGTTCTATCAGAAGCGTCATTTATAAATTGTGAATTGGGAGAACTTAAATTGCTTCAAATCGCATTATGTATACGCAATTTTGCTCTTAAAGAATGGATTTTTATCACCCTACCAAAATTCACCTTGATCTTCAACCATCTTTATTCTATTTTTTTTTAACTCTAGAAGAAATGAATCATCCTGCAGTTTGCCAAAACACCTTCTCCTTCAAATGTATGCCTGGAATTCATGCTTCACTTGAAGATCAGTGGAAGGATGGCTAAATCTTACCATCTGAAAATATTCACAAGAGTATGCGATCTTTTCAATGAGACTGATTCCATCCACAAGAAAAAACAAGTAAAAACAAAACAAAAAGAACAGAAGCAGTGATTCAAGAGGTGAAGAGTTTATTTGAAGAAACGCTAAGTTGCTCTCACAGAAAAGCTTTTCAGCAAATGTCTCTCAAAATCACGTTTTACAGGATCGTCAGACATGAACTTCGTTTTACTTTTTAACATTACTCTTCAGTTCAACCATTAACTGATGTCACAAAGCACAGCGAAGGTAGTTTTGTCAGTGGATTCTGCAGAAAGTAGAATCGTATGGACTGACGAGAAGCTCTTTTGCCTCCATCAAAAACCACATCGTAAAAACTACTGAGTGCGAACAAATGAAAATCTTTGAAATATCTGCAATCAAATGATAGGTACATTACTTTCATCTGTTATTGGTGTTTCATACTTCAGATTGCTCCAGCATTATTTGGCCCAGACTGCGCAATTATAAAACTAGTTCCACACTTTGGTGGAAGCAAGACGGTGATCCACCACATTGAATAAATGCAGCTCTAAAATTTGTCAATGAAAAGTTTCTTGGCCGAGTAATTTGCAGAATAACGGAAATCCCTGGCCAGCATAGTTCAGATATCAACCCTTTTGACTTTCTCTTCTGGGCTGCTACCCAAAATTTCGAGTTTATATGGAAAACCTAGATTCCATTGAGGATGTGTTCAAAGCTTTGGTGAAGGATATAAACCATGATAATTTCAAGAAAGTTTGCAAGAATGTTATAAATCGTGCTTCGTTCTGACTTCAGTCTGGAGGGGGTCATTTTCAACAACTTTTGAAGGACATCAGAATATGTGCCTCATACGATATATTACAATAAATATCTAATAACCATAAAATTACATTATTTTCCATTGAAGTGATGAATCTATAATGGCGTTTGACGCATTTAAAGTTCTCCCAATTCACAATTTAAAAAGGATATTTCAGAAGCAACACAGTGTACAGTGTACACTCAGTGGTTCTGCCATACTATTGAATTTTTATTTGGATGCTTTGGCGACCCCATGAAAAGCGCTTAGCGACCCCACTTGGGGTCGCGACCCCAGGTGGGGTCTGGTGTGCATCCAAATCAGAACAAAATCAAAAGCATTCTTGAGGCGCCTGAGCCTAAAGAAGTTAAAACAAGTCTAAGCTTTTCTTGGGTATCCGGTAAATTCATCGCGGTAAATTCATCGCCGTAAATTCATCGCATGGTAAATTCATCGCATAGTAAATTCATCGCGTGGTAAATTCATCGCATGGTAAATTCATCGCATGGTGCATTATAAAATTAAATTGAGAAACTTAAATATACTTTTTGCAAATCATCGCGTCGACCTTACTTTATTTTTCGTTGTATTATGGTAACTTGTTTGTATGAATCTGTGTTATTAGTTTATTTTAAATGATTGGATTTTAGTAATAAAATGTCATATCATTTTCGCATGTATATCATTCAATTAATATTTAATTTAAAATATTTAATATGTGAGTATACTTGCATTAATTTATTATTTTATAGTTATGCATATTTTTCTTAATTCAAATCACCCCCATAAATAGTTTCCTTATATTTGTCTGTCTGTCTGTCTGTGGTCTGTCACGCTCTGAATACATAGAGTTATGATAAACTACACATACGGTTTGAATAATATTCAGAAATTAGGCTAAATATGTTAACAGGTGGTAGCATTAATACCAATTCTTATATGAGTGCAATAAATGATTATAACTGTAACTGAATTAGAAATTATTTAAAATCTGTAGTGAAAGTTTATAAAGAACTATTTGCAACATCTGTCATAAAATTTATATAGTCTATGACTCATCAGTCATATCTATGATATAATTATTATAATATAATTATCCTTTTCCAATTGATAACTTACATTAAATCTGAGGACACGGACCAAAGTGTTGATAATTAAATTACACAAATATTGATAGTGATGCAATTGAGAACACGTTATTCTTCACAGGTAATTACACTAGTTTATAATATTTCTCAAATTACGTATTTGGGTAGCTACTCATAGTTTGAAGAACAACATAACTGTAAATGCTACTCCTCTTTGAAAATATGATCAGCAAAGCATAATTGCCTAATTAAATTTGAAGCAGGTTTTCTAATTATTTAATTGGTATTGATTACAATTTTTTTTTTTAAAGTAATTTAGATATATTTTTTGTGCAGTTGAAACGATAGAATTTAATCTTTAATATTAACAGTTTGATTTAGCAACATATCCATATATTATTTCATGGACTGACAAATGGGCCACGACAATTGAACATTAGGCACTACGACAATCAGACCCCGCACAATTGGTCCTACGACATGCTAACATTTTTGGAACATACAAGTCGAATTAAATTTAATGTGAATTTGTTGAAACCTGTTCAGTGTTCAACATAGAAGAGTTTCATAAATTAGTATTACAAAAGGTATTTTCACAATCTCATTTTTTCAATACAACTCTTCAATTTTTCTAAGTTCAATGTAACTAAAATTTAAAAATCCACATGACATGATTCAAGTTAATAAAAAATATTTAAATACTTCAAAGATGAAAACTGAAACATGAGATTAGTATACAAATGTGATTTAACGGGCTTGCTAATATACACCTTACCAAGTATATCAAACGAATTATAAAGTTACAAACATATTTTTAGAGAATATAAAACATATTTCAAAGATAATATTGTCACTACCCTAATAATAACAAAGTACCTCTTCTTTATTGTGTCTTCTGCCCAATTTTTTCTGGGTTCAATTGTTTTGGAGCCCAATTGTCGTGGGCCCAATTGTCCTGGGGACCAATTTGCCTGGGGCTCAATTATTGTCCTTGGCACAATTGTCGGCGCATCATATTGTTTGTAACGTTTCAATGTCTTTATAAAAAAATCATCTTTTATTTACCTCTCTATTATTTGTATTATCTACCTTCCTTTTTTATATGTCATCGATGATTTACTATGCGATGAATTTACCATGCGATGAAATTACCATGCGATGAATTTACCATGCGATGAATTTATCATGCGATGAATTTACCACGCGATGAAACTACCATGCGATGAATTTACCATGCGATGAATTTACCGCGATGAATATGAATTTACCCGCGATGAATTTACACTGATCCCTTTTCTTGGACTATGTAATTATTATTCTCGTTTCATTCCAAACTTTGCTCAAACCATGAATCTATTGTACACTTTGCTTCAGAAGAATTCTGTTTTTAGATGAACTTCGGCACAACAAGATTGTTTTAAAGGGAGTGTCTCACTATTTTAACTTATTTTTGTCCCATGAGTGAGATGCTTGATTTTCTCAGATTTGATTATACTATAAAAAAGACAATTGTTTATACTTAAGACGTGTTTTTCAAATTCCCCCTTAAAAACGCAGCGATTTTTTTTTATTATTTTACTTGACGAGAAATATATGTTAATAACCCTACTAATCTAGACCCACTAAACTATCGGCTGGTGCCGGCTTACCAACTCTATAAAATAGAAACTCTCTGTAAAATAAAAACTCTATAAAATAACACCAACTCTTACAAAATTTAACGAATCGACCCTTTTGTATCTTTTTCATAATACCCGTCATTGACTCATACATTGGTCTACACAAAATAATAATTAGCCATTAAAATTAAAATAACAAGCGAAGATGAAACACTATTTTTTCTTATGTATTACTTTAATATGGACGAGGCTGGCCACTCTGCACGGAGCTCAATGTGCCTAATTCTGGCACACCACTGAACAACATTCATATAATTTTAACAAATGCTTATAATATGAGTATCTTACCATTTATCACTTTCGTTATTGTCTTATCATGTGTAATTATGAGGAAAAGTAAATGTAATGAATAGACCGCATTCAAATCGGATTACAATTTAAAATATTGATAACCAGTCCCTAGGTTTCTAGGGCTAAATAGGTTTTATATTAGATTTGGAGAGTATGATCAGCTAAATTTATACTGTCTTCCTCTTCTAAAGCAAAATGAATATTCAGATATTGAATCATATATAATTCCATCTCCAATCGAGGATTTCTACTGACCTCAGCTGTTGAATATTCATAGCTATGAGCCGATCAGATGAGGGAATAATGTCAAACCAACCATGAAATTGGGACTGTCATTGCTTGGTTTAAAGGGACTGAATGAAGAACGGTACAATTTCTCAAATACTGTCGGAAAAATAAGATCGATGATAAAAAGAATGTCGTAATTTATCATTAATAAATTTTAAAACACTTACTTCGTCAGTCATTTCACACAATATGATAGTGACTGAAAATATCATGATAAAATACTATTAATATAAACCTTATTGTACGATCTGCTAATTAAAAATTGCCCGACAGGTAACAGCCACCTTCGAATGAAAAATGTCCAAATTATTGCATTCGGAAAGGAGAAAGGGATTTATAGAGTCTGAAGCCAAACTCATTTAGTGAACTTAATTGAGATTTTTTTGGTAATTTAAAAAAGAGGTTTATGGGCAAGTAAATAGATTTATAATTATAACGGGTGAGATAAGTTTGAGTATTCTATATAGTTTTATTATAATTTGTTTTTGACAACGTTCCTACACATTTAATAATTATCTCATATAATAAGAATTTATTTAAGAAATGGCAATAATGAAGAAAATGACAGAAAAATATCAATTTATTTTTTCAAATCATACTTAAAATACATTCATATTGAAAAAAGTACATGCGGTTTTCCATTAATTTAATTTTAAAAGATAAGAAATCTTTCTAAATATTATGAATTTACATCCTATTTCCTAACCAAAATATTCTCTCGTATTCATTATTTTAATCGGAGCACCGACAATTGGGCCCAGGACAATGAGGCACCACGACAATTATAGGCCACGGAAAATAGAGCCCAGAAATGTTAGGGCAGCATACACAATAAAAAAGTGTTAATTGGTTTCTATATGCCTTATCTCTGAACAGAAAATGTAATAGTTTCAGTAAAACTAGTAATTATACATGAAAATATTATGGTACAATTAAAATAATATATTTTCCATAACAAGATTTTTATTTATTTTAGGAATATTCTTTATTTTAAATATGCCGAAGATTATATTTTTTTGCAAAAACTATATTGTCACAGCACTAGTTATTGCAATTTTAGCAATAGACTTCAAATAAATTTATGCAGTAGACTCTGATAAAAGAAACGCAAATAATACAATTGTCTTGGGATCCAATTGTTCTGGGACCCAATTCTCTTGCGCATAATGGTTGGCGGGCCCAATTGCTAGACCAAAATGTCGAAGCCTAAGGATCTTGGGCCCAATTGTCAGTTCACAATTTTAATCATTCATTTAATTCTTTAATATGGAGAGTTTTATTGACATAAAGGTGCAATTTGCTCATCACAATATTCAAACTCTTCTTTTTCCTAATCCTAACGACTGTGATGAACATATTACATCAGTTCTCACCTATAAGTCATTTGGTTCTGAGTAAGCTCACTCAGTCAGCCGCAGATCGTCTTACGAATAACACCTAATATATTTACTCTCAGCTAACCTTGGTTTAGCAATACACTGTTTAGTATAGGGTGCTTGAAGTACAGTTGTGTATAAACTATATCTTGTGTTGCTATTAACCTTACCTATTGTCATTGAGTAAAGTGATCTATAAGAAAGAAAAGATCCATAGTTAATAGTATAGTGAGCAGAGCTTTGGCTGTTGACCCTAAGAATAATACAAGTTCAGAGTAACCAAAATTAGACAAGGCGTAATTCCCGTTTAAGTAATCAGTATTCAGTACTATAGTAAATACCCACCACAGTTATACAGATGCCAGAAAAGCCTATCACACGACTAATGAAGGACTTCAGGTTATCCTATTTCAGATTTCAGGACACGCTCTCCTTTCCTACAATATCTTCTCTCTTGTGATCCAAAATGAATTTGGAGAAATGGTTAAGAAGAATTAATTAGTTTTATCTATAAAATATTCTGTTATGATACACAAATTATGTAAGTTTTTGGAAACACAATCACATTTTCGATTGTAGAATTACAACATTAAATTATTTTTTGAAGGTCCTCTCCACTTTAATTTATAAAATTTAGAATTTCCTTATATATTTAAAGCTAATGGTTATATAACATACAACAATTTGCAGAAAGGAAATAGATCAGGTATTCTGTTCATAATTAATTATATAAGAAATATTCAGATTCAACGCTTACACTTTCTAAGATTAAGATTCTAACTTATCACGAGTTATCGTAAATTTAATGGTAATGTTTTTTTTAGTGTAATGGTATTTTGATAGTGGTATTGGAAGCCATTTATAATATGTTTAAAACTCTTTATTATAAATTTGAATTTGTCAAAGATAATGGATCTTTTTCTTTGCTTGAAATTCTGAAGTTAAAAGAAAGATTAAATTACATATTATGATAAAAATATGGAACTAAATTTGAAAAGTTTTGAAGTTTTCAGTAACCTTAATTCTAATGATTGGAGTAACAAAAAAAGTTAGAGTGCTGGGGACCTTTTACACAAGTGGAAACTCTACCTAAAAGAAGAGTATTCTGTTATTTCACTAATGTAATATCTAATAATAAATGCAACAATTCACTAGATTCGATCATAAGAACACGAAAAACTTTCTTCCTATTAGTAGAGTCCCAAAATTCATTCTAGAATAGGATTGGGATTTATATTTACTTTATTGCACCTCAAAGAGTGAAGACAGTTTGATGAGAAAATTGAGAGAATATTAAACTGTTGGGAGGGAAATTATTGGATAATAGGATAATAGGATAATAGGATAATAGTTTTATTGGAAACAAAAGAATAATAAAAAAAAAATTACAATAAATTAGTACATATTTAACAAAATTTCCAAGTCCTTTTTAGACCAAAATCAAGGTCTTTAGGACAGTTAAATATTTAAATAAACAAACAAAAAAAATCAGGAGATCTATGCATGAAAAGAATATTTGATTTTCAGGCACTTGATCAGGTATTGAAATGACATTAATATGAATTGGTTAGGAGGTATCAAACTAAATTGGTTATGAAATCATGGCATTTAACCTTTGATAACATATTATAAATAAAACATGTATTCAATTTTACTTTCATGAACACAATATTAATTTACTCGATGAAACTAAGAGCATTCTTTTGTTAATGTCTGTTGTCCAATCATGCAATCAGTTGAACTTCATATATAAAATTTATTGCAGGAAATTCAGATATGAAACCTTGAAGTGGAGAGACTTTGAACTAGCGTGGAGGAAGGATTGATGCATTTTAGTATATCGAATGCAATTACATTTTAAACATTTAAGGGACTATTAAGTAAATGGTATATGAATCGAAAGATACCAAATGATTGACACAATTTTGAAATTAAACATTACAAAATTAGAACTGAATTAATTTAAGAAAAATTACAGATGTTGCAAATAAAGAAGTCCGATCATTGTATAAGCCTCAAAAATATATTTCATTTTTTTTTACCTATTTTCGTAACTTTGTCTTCAGGGTCAGCATAGATGCTCCTTTCAATAAATTTTCTCACAAATCTACCCTGAAAAAAAAAATGAAGTAGATGACGTTCTAAAGTTCAATTTTAGAGAAAATTTAGATTGAATTCAAAAATAAACAATAAAATATCAAAAACAAATCTAACCAATAAACGAAATGTATGTATGTATACAGTGCATCGATTATATTTTTTTAGAAACATTTTTCTATTATATTTCTTGCAATTCCTTTACAACAGCTTTTACCAGTATTAGCCTCATCGAAAAAGATTTATTTATCTATTTATTCTCTTGACTTAGGAACATTAGATGTGAAATAGTAATTCCTGGTGACTCATACAAAGTAGAAATGAAAGAAGAACTGTTCAACAAGAAATAGTAATACGAGAAAGATGCAGTACAATTGAAGATACAAGGGGCAATTTCAGTACTCGGTAAGTGGGTGCTAACCTAGATCATGAATACAAAAACATTTCGCCGTTAATTTGTATCTCTTATTCGAAACCCTCAAAATGCAGCTTTCAAAAGAACAAAGAGTTTTTGTTGTGCCAATTTTTTAAACACTGGAAGCTTTACACAGGTTGAACTTAATTTTGAACAACGCTTTCTGGAAAGATTTCCACCAACTAAAAAACCCTATTGACAAATGTTAATAAGTTCAAAACTGAAGAAACCACTTTAAATTTGAACAAAAAGTTATCATGTCGCAGGAGAAAAGAATGAAAACATGAAAACATTAATCTTTTTCATGAACAGCTTATTGAGAATACAAAAATATCAATCAGAAAGTAAGGATTAGATTTCATTTAAGACACATTTCACCGATTGTAAAACACGATGTGAAGAATCATCCTTTTAAGGGCACCGTTCACAGATTTTGAAGAGTTTTTTTATTATTGAAGCTACTGTTGGGAAACTTTGTTCTCACATATAAAATGAATTTTAAGATATTTTTGTGTCCTGACATTTTTTCGATTCGACCCATAGAAAACGAGTTATTCGAATTTCGACCAGTGTGTAAATTAATAAATGGATACTACAATTTTGTAGCTATGACATTATGGTTTTTTGCATTCGATTCTGCACAAGATTTTCTACAAACTGTGCAAGCGATTTTTTGATTTTTCGAATTGGTTTTCGAATTATTGAAATTTTTAGGGAAAAAAAATTGAAAAAATATAAATTTCAAAATTCAGTATTTGTCTAGAATTCCGGGAGAATCGGATGCAAAAAATCGCAATGCCGTAGCATCAAAATTGTAAACGCCATAGGCTTTTGAATTACAAGATTTTCAGATCTCTGGACTAATAGAAAATCCCATTCAAAGTTTGATAATCTGACACGCTGCATACGACTCCTGTGAAGGTTTGCGGGTAACTGAGGGGCATACCTTAGTGTGCAGCTGATTAGTGGCAAGTTAGATACCAGATATAGCGAGATAATAAATGATTGCGATTTATAAATGGCTGAGAGTTGGTTTTCAGAGTACATATTGACTCCCTACCCCCCCCCCCCCCCGGTCCCTTTTTTCCCTTTTCATAGAAGTTTATGAAAGATGTAGGTATGCCATAAATTTTTCCATACTGGTATCTATTGAATGGGTGTCCCGAAAACTGCCGAAGCGGAAAACTGATATGCGGAAAAATGTCAGGCCAGTCACTTAATTGAAATTTATATATTTTTTTTACTTATTCAATTGAAGAGTAATCAATTAAAAGTTAACCAATTGACGAGTCCAACTGAAAAGTAATCGATGGAATAATAACCAATTGGAGGGTAAGCAATCGAGAAGTAAAAAATTGAAGGGTAACAAATTGATGGGTATTTAATCGATCGCTAACCATGATTGAAGATTGACCGAGATTAAACTCTGATCTTAGATATATGAATATACAGTAAACATGGTATATGGTTGAAAGATCTTTATTTATGGAGGATTGGTTTTGACTATTATATCAAAATATTTAATATGGAATATTTAATAGAAGCATATGGAATTGCTTCACCCGCTGCATTCAACTCATCCATTAGCAGTTTTGACCATTTACATTCGCTTATTTGCTAAACAGTTTAGTGTTTACTATACAATTTCATGAGAATAACTACACACACTCTTTTCCAATACTTACCACACGCAGAATTCCATCGTTATTTAGTCTGTCGCCGATTTTCCTGTTCGCAGAAATTCATCTAGCATACCTTTTCCACTGAAAGGGCCATCAAAAAATGAAATATAACCCCTGTTGTAAATTAAATATTATATTGAACACTATAAACTCTAAAAATTGTTCAGAATTAGTTCACAGTATTTCATTTAAAAAAAATCATTCGTTATGAAGAACATTGTGATAATAAAATTGTGTGTCGCCCTTTTATATGAATAGGGTAAATTTCACATAACATGAACATATATATTAATCTTCGCTTATATGATATATAAATCAATGATATCAATTGCTCAAAACAAAATACGAAACAATAATTTAAAATTGATATATTTAAATTGATTCGCCAAATTGATGGCAATTCATAATATAATATTTTTTGTTAATAAATCATTGTGTAAAAAGTTGATATTTTAGGGTGGTGATCCTCGTTAGGTGATTTCACACTTAATGCCATCATATTCCGACATTAACGGCCCAATTTGTCTTTCGTAACGGCCATCTGTGACATCATTAGCATAACTTAATTGCGAGACACTTTTCTATCTTTTTCTTCTTTTAGGGCATCTTCCAATCCATTAATTGAATCAAAGTAGCTACAGGGCGACTTTAAAATGATTCCACGCAGCCAAATGGACGCAATAGCTTTGGAATATTTTGAAGGTAGTTCATGAAAGAGAATATTAAATACACTCGGTCAGGAGAGAGAATGATGGCTTCCATCGACATCAAAACATTGCATTAATTTGAATATCGAAATAGAGGCAATTTACAAGCACTTCTCAGGTAAGAAGTTTCATTCCTGGGATATTGTAGGGATATCTCAGGAATAAATCCTTGCTGACTAGGTTGTACTCTACTACAAATTGATCTTGAAGGAACTAATACGCCTTTAGACTGAGCGTTGCTAGATTTATCTAGGGATCTAAGATTTTTCACACATTATTTTAACATCAATTCGCAATTTTTTTCACTGTTACCAAACCCAACCCAAAAAACTCAAATAAACGCTCCACCCTAATATCTTATCACTAGGTATTTATAATACTATCAATATAAATTAAATATCGTAGAGTGCTCTTGATACCATCGGACTAAATGATTATTATTTTACTAATTTTCTGATATCAACAATTAATTTGTGGTGATAAATATTGAATATAACTGAGAAGTTCTCTTGAAAGTCTATTTCAGTTCTCCTTGAAAAATAGAATATTTCCTATTAAAAGAAAAAGTTATAATGGACCTACTGAAGATGAAATAATATACCCACATCTGTTGGCTTATACGTCCCAGCTATAACTTATTTTTCCTGGTATAAGCCTTAATGATGCCATGAATAAAAACATTTTAACCATTCTCGTACGATCAACATAAAGCATTTAAAGAGATTGCCTGGAATTCCGCCTGAGTAATGATTTGGAATCAGTCGGCGAGGTATGATGATACTTTAATAGGAGCTGCTTCTTGCCAGAACAGTGATGTTGTACCGTAGAAAACTAATATCTGATTCCTTTTAATCTTATTTATGACAATTGGATTTTTTAAAATGTACTGGGATTTTAGTGGTATTTTGACTTTGAAAAAGAGTATCCGTTTTCATGAGAGTAAAAAAAATATTTGAACGCTCTTAGTATGTTAGAAGCAATATCGAGGTGGATAAATCGTACACCAAACAACTGCACACCAAATATAAGATGGTACAAAATCAAACATAGAAGCAGCGAATTTGCGGGTTTATATCGGACCTAACGATTACCTTCGTATCCTCTGCTTCATTTTCTCAACTGGGTTGGCTTCATCAATTTGAAAGCTCTTTTGAGAAGTTACATTAACAAAGAAATAAACAAGTAATTGAGTAATTACTCACCATTCAGATAAATTTTCATGAATTGCCTCATTATGTTGTACGTGTAATTGGTGATATTCATGCTGAGGCAGTTATTCTGTCTTTGATTTTTCTGCAATAATTATTCTCTGACGATTGGAAAATTAGTTAGTTTACTAATTGGGAATATTGAGATATTCACTGAAAATCGTGTATTTATTATGCCTGTGCTATTACAGATTGAACACTCAAATGGAATAGAGATGAAAGGTTGTCATTTTCTCATTTCTGTCAATAACTCTCTAATTGGGTACAAATAAGATTTATAGTTAATTCATGAGCAAAAAATAATTTAATCTTAGTTTTATATCAGTTTCGTACTTGATAAATATAACTAGCGTTTCATGTTAACATTCAGATACCAATTCATTTTCCTTATCGGGACGGCAATCGATTAATTCCAAGTATTCTTCATGGTGTGGACTTGTCTTCATAATAAAAATAGATATTTGATGACTTTATGGCAAAATCGCATAATTTAAAAAAAATCATTGCGTAAATAATAAAATAACCTTTTATAGCGTGGTCAAAATATCAGAGCTCTATTGTAACTCTAACCCCCTGGGGAGAGGGAGACAAGGAAGGGGTCGACGCGGGGGTTAGGGAGTCAATATGCACTCTAAAAACGATCTCTCAGCCAATTATAATTCGTAATAATTAATTACCTCGCTATATCTGGTATCTAACGTGCCACTCATGGCACACACACTAAAGTAGGCAAAGATTAAGAAATGTGTCTCAGTCAAGTGGTGAGTCAGTGGCCAAAATAATATAGCGTCTTGCGTGACGCTTTCATACCTTAAGCATTTTGCGCGATCAACCGACAGTGCTTATCAAGACATGATCAGGGTAGTTTGTGTTATAATAAGCGGTCGCGCGATAAAACTTTTTAATGATGTTTTCATGTAACTTTTGCAAATAAACTTCTTGAGAAGTATTATAATTTTGCACTGAAAACTAATTTTTAATGAATTCCATTATGAATTTAATAATTAATGAATATTATATCGCATAACAATGATAACATCACACAGCAGAATAGATTTAAATATATACACATAGTGAGTTGCTCTTACGGAACTTTGACATTTTTTTCACAATGCATAATTTGTATTAACACCTAATTATTATTTGAATACCTAACTTATTATCATTAATATAGTAGAAATGCAACATTTTTGCATAACATAATAGCTTTAATTTGACTCCCGTTACCATTATTTAAGTATACTGTAGGGTGATTTACGAATTATCGGTCAGTTTCATATCATCGGTCATATAAGAATAAACGATATTACAATTGTTATTTAAATTTTATTGTAGATACCCCAACTAAAATAGAATTTACTTAAATAACAATTGCAATATAGTTTTATCTTATATGACCGAAGATATGAAACTGACTGATAATTCGTAATTTTCCTCAGATGTAAAAATTCATTTCCCAATATTGTTTCGATTTCAAAAGAGGTAAAAATATATAACGTGTGTTATTGTAAGGAAACACTAGTGGGTAACATCGATTATTTTTCGTAATTTTAATTTTGAAAAGAAAATGGATTTTTTTTTCACAAAAATTTCTTTATTCTGAAAACAAATTCGAAAATCAAAATTCCATGGTCGCTTTGTTGTAGAAAATCTTCTGAAGAATCGAATGCAAAAAATCCCAATGCTATAGCTTCAAAATACCTTACGGGGTTCGAAATTCGTTTCAAATTCGAATAACTGGTTTTTTATGGGTCGAATCGAAAAAAATCAATGAACAAAATCGAAAGATAATTCAATTTTACATATGGGTACCAAGTTCCAGAACCGTAGTTTCATTAATAAAAAGTTTTAAAATCTCATGTATACGGTCCCCTTAATTAATTATAACTCTTGCGTTCACATATTTCATTATAACATGTTATTCTTATAATCTATTTACACCATGATATAACTACTCTATAAGGTACGCTCGCAAAAGAGACGAAATTGAGTTTCTTCTGCGCAGCCCCCCTCGTGACGTCATAGAGGATGGTATTGTGTATTGTTGTCACTAGTATAGCAAATTCATTTTGAAAGTATCAATTATCATATTTTCTTTTTATTTATTTAGGTAATATTAAGCAATCATAAAAATGGTAAATAAGATTTAATAAACATAAATATTAATAAATAAACATTAATAAATTGAATTATTTTTCCTTTGGTTCATAATTAGTGTTTTCTATAATAAATAGTTCAGGGAATTTTTTAAGTTATTAGACATGATTTGGTACAATAATATTATGAACATATGGGGATTAATGGAACGAAGAAATAACAGCTCTCAAATGTATTTCAACTTGACGAAATCAGTGTGCGTGACAAACTAACTAACAAACAAAGAACGCAATACCATAACAGAAAACTTCCTTGAAGAAAATTTATCAGGGGTGACTCAACAAAATATAAGACATGAATTAAATTTGTTGATTCTAATAGAATTAATAACACCGTGAATTAATATATTTTACAGGTCATAAATTTTTATAGGTAGATCACATAAATATAACTTTAGTGGTCCTTTTCCTTGAAATAGCATGGTTATCATACCATGCTAGGATCACGCAGGTAAATTGCGGCCCTCTACAGAGAGTCTCTAAAACATTCTGAATCGAAATACAATAAACGTTGCATAACTATCAAAAGAAGTACAGTGCATGCTATGACTTATCAATTTAAGTTTTTAACGAATGTATTGAAGCTATAATGTTCTGGTGTTAGAGGCCGAAGTTAGTAAGTGTGCCGCAATTTACCTGCTTGACCCTATATTGCTATACCAAATACATGTAAATATACGAAATAAAAATGACTGTAAGTAGGTAAATAAGTAATTTAGACCAAATAAAATGACATATTCGTAATTCTCGTAAAATTCTTTATAAGAATGTCATGAAAATGGTATGTAGTAAGCTGTATTTATCTATCATTTAATATAAACAAAATAGCATGGTAAAGCCTGACTTCTATGACGTCACAAAATACTCCCGCACGGTTGTGGGGGTTTGGGGAGAACCTGCGCGCGAGCATACCTGTTAAAAGTTATTATATCATGATTTACACTGTATCATTTTCAATAACCATCATTTAATTATACAGATTAAACTAGCCACGTTAACAAATTGACTTATTCTATATTTTTCTCATCGTTAGTTGGCTTCATGTACTATTCAGGAACACTCAAACACTCGACTGAAATTAATTCCATCAAACTGATTAATTTTAGCATCAGTAAGCACAAGATCCAGTGCTAAGTTATAACACATGGTTATGCACTTAATAGTATTCTCTAATTATTGGAATTATTATTTCCACGGCCAGTTATTTCAAAGTATAAAATCATGTTTTTATAGAGATAGACATAGCGCCAACTCAGGCATTGCCCCACACTTAGTGAACAAGTCCGATTATCTCTAAAACAATTACGGATAGAGAAAATATGTAAGATGCAAAAGAAAGAGGTAGTTACTTTTTTTATACATTCAAAACGGCTTAGCCCTATGACCAATGAGTTAATAGTTATTCAACTTTTTCTAAAAAAAATGCTACCCTAGCAAACAGGGCATTAATCCCGCACCATTCAGGGTATTATCCCGCACTGCGGGTAATGCCCTGCACCAGTCCGAGCAATATCCTGCATTGCAAGTTAATGGCCTGCACTCCTATTAACTTGGAAACTAATAGATCAATCCAAATTTGGATTACACCATCATAAAGAGTAGCTTCTAAACTCTTAGAAACTATGGTAAAAGTACGTTAGTACAACACTTGGAAATAGCGTCATGTGTTTGAACAAGTAACACCTATGAAATTTAGAGGCTCAATATTGAGCCACCTGAAAATATAATATTGAGCCACCTGAAAATATAATATTGAGCCACCTGAAAATATAAATCGCGCATTATTTACTAATACGAAAAAGTTATAAATTAAAATATACTTTAAATGTTGCACAAACATCAGAAAATAGTTTAAGTTCATTTCTGTGAAGTCAGATTCACGTTACAGACAAGAGTTTATTTTATATTACGTTTTTTGTTGGTGCATAAATACTCTTGCATAATAAAGTTTAGGCGGGCTTCTTTTCGAACATACACTACATACTGCATGTACACACCTTACACACTGTATGCATACACGCTACACAATTAATTATGGTTATTATATCTTATCATGCAGAAAACTAAACATTTTATTGTTCTGTAAAAGTGCGGGATAATGCCGTGCATATTTGTTTCATGCCAGGCGAAACCCCGCACAAATTTGTTGCCATGTAGTCAATTTTTGGCTGACCTGAAACAAAAAAAGTAGGTAGTGTATTAAAGTACGCTAATTAACCCACAATATATCACAAACGTGATCAAATTTAATTGAGAATTGTGGATTCTGCAACAAATCTTTCAAAATTATCTGATTTTACGAATGCAAATGTTTGGTGCATAATTTTATAGTGTACTATTTAAAAAATATTTTAAAATACTTACCGAAACCTAACATGGATAATGTTATTTGTCCTGAGGGTTGAAAACCTGTTCTTTCCAATACCGTAAACAGAAGTTTAAATTTCCTAATACTTTTGGAGATAAAGGGGGTGCGGAGTACTGCGCGCACATTCCAGGTGCAGGGGAATTACCCGCGTTGACGCTATTGTCTGAAATTAAAATATTTTACTGCATAATAAGTCTAATGTTTACCATAATAGACGGTATTAATAACAATACCTTGGGAGAAAATTATACACAGATTAATTTGCTATATACTTAGTCTGAGGGCCGTAAAATATTAAGTGTTTAAGTATTCTTCTATTTAATAATAGATGAAATTATTGTGGATCTATAGTTTTCTCATGGTAGACGATCAGTCAATCATTTATTTCCCAACTAGGTACTTTTTTACCTATAGGTATCTAATTAGTTCTTATATGAAAGTCTCTGTGTAACAATATATAAAAAATATTATTCATCAATTAAAAACCACAAGAAGGTTAGATTACATGCGAGGAAAACCTGTAGATTTTACAGTTTCTGGACTCAATATCAGGATATATTTTACCGATCTTTCGTTCGTACAGATCTCATAATCATAAACCAACTCATTCACTTCATCTTCTCCAAATCTTCTCTACAATCAGATTGGCAGTGTTTACTTCAAGTTCAAAGATTGAGAGAGAGAAAGAGAGAGAGAGATAGAGAGAGAGACGAAGGTGAGAGATATAAAGGTTTGTAGGAGTGTCTGTTAGGAACGATATGAGTCTAATGGACTGAGGAGTCTTTTAATATAAAACAAATAGAGTAGTCTTATAAAACTATATTTAGATTTCTGCATGTATTGGAGATCATTTTTAATTGTTAGAACTCAAAACTTCACGTCTGTCTGAGATTAACTTTTTATAGAAGAGTACATGCAGGTCCCCATAATCTTCGTTGTTCCCATCATAACTTTCTTACAAACTAATAAATCGCCAAAAATATCAAAAGGTCACTTGCATTGAAATTACGAACAATAATCTATCATCACAATATTGTTTTGTAAACTTAATTTCTATTTACATTTGAAGTTTTGGTAATTATTAACTTTATAATTGATCATGTAGTTAATATTCTTGGAATATCCGATAATTTGATTTTTATAAATATTACAAATGTCTGTCTGCTGATTATTAACTCATTTACTCAATTAATGATCACTGAATAAA
This sequence comes from Caprella mutica, assembly GCA_947561585.1. NCBI lineage: Eukaryota > Metazoa > Arthropoda > Malacostraca > Amphipoda > Caprellidae > Caprella > Caprella mutica. The sequence continues at coordinate 5,281 of CANNZV010005207.1, read as the reverse complement.
ATAAGTTCGAATGGTAGATTATACCCATGCAATTATTCTGCCTTTGGTAGAATTTTTTATCAGAGTATTTAATTTATATATAGTTTATCTTATTTCATTATTTTTTTTGTAAATCAGATTAAACTAAATTCGAATGAATATTTGAAATATAAAAAAAAACAATACAAAAGAATGACAATATGAAATTTTATTCCCGTTTTTCAAAAATATTTTTTTCTTTCAATCTATGGATCGAAAAAATCCAAAATTCTACATTTTTTGTTGTCGATATCCCAATTTTAGTCTACATTTCCATAGTCTCATCTTGACTCTTCAATTTCTATATTTTGTCTAAATGGTCACGTTTTTCTCAGTTTGTTTTTAAATCTCCCGATAATTTCAGCACATTAACTACTCCTAGTTGGTGTTTGTTTACGAGAGTCCTGCACTCTAAATCTTTCAAATTCACCCAGGCTGTGGAACACCGTAGAGTTTTGAATATTTAATGTTATGGACATGACGTGTTAACATGTAATAATGTAGACCAACAGTTTATTGCATGATGGTATTTAGTATATGAAGAAATACAACGGAACATAAAACATATTATTGCATATTTCGTTTGCCTGTGATCATTTTACTCATTTTATTAATCATGCATCAGTCGAACTAAAGTTACAAAATGGTTAACATTTTTATAAACAATTTCCATAACATTAATATTCAGGAAAATGATGTGGAACATTAAAAACTCGTCATATTGATACTATACTAATTATAATTGAGTTTACAGAGATATTTGATTTATAATCTAAAAATCGCATAGAAAAAGAACTACTTTTTACATTGTTTTCAATTTTTCTCCATATTCATTCATAGTTTTATTCAAGAAAGGTTGAACTTGCAAAGGTATAATTAAATTTTTGAGTCCAAGTTTGCAATCAACTTCTTCTAATTTCTTGATAAAATCACCAAAATACTTTCTGAATCAACACATTTCAAGTCAAAGAATTTTATGAGAACATTTTTCGAAATGAAATTTTCTGAACTTCAAAGAATGGAAAGCGGTACATTCGACTGTACTGAATGTCTCTTACAGTAGAGATAGTCTTTTATTATTGTAATGAATGTCTCTTACAGAAGAGATAGTTTTTTATTATTGTAATAAATGTCTCTTACAGAGAGATAGTCTTTTATTATCGTAATGAATGTCTCTTACAGAGAGATAGTCTTTTATTATCGTAATGAATGTCTCTTACAGAGAGATAGTCTTTTATTATCGTAATGAATGTCTCTTACAGAGAGATAGTCTTTTATTATCGTAATGAATGTCTCTTACAGAGAGATAGTCTTTTATTATCGTAATGAATGTCTCTTACAGAGAGATAGTCTTTTATTATTGTAATAAATGTCTCTTACAGAGAGATAGTCTTTTATTATTGTAATAAATGTCTCTTACAGAGAGATAGTCTTTTATTATCGTAATGAATGTCTCTTACAGAGAGATAGTCTTTTATTATTGTAATAAATGTCTCTTACAGAGAGATAGTCTTTTATTATTGTAATAAATGTCTCTTACAGAGAGATAGTCTTTTATTTTATTGTAATAAATGTCTCTTACAGAGAGATAGTCTTTTATTATCGTAATGAATGTCTCTTACAGAGAGATAGTCTTTTATTATTGTAATAAATGTCTCTTACAGAGAGATAGTCTTTTATTTTATTGTAATGAATATCTCTTACAGAGAGACAGTCTTTTATTTTATTTTAATGAATATCTCTTACAGAGAGATAGTCTTTTATTTTATTGTAATGAATATCTCTTACAGAGAGACAGCCTTTTATTTTATTTTAATGAATATCTCTTACAGAGAGATAGTCTTTTATTATTGTAATGAATGTCTCTTACAGAAGAGAAGTCTTTTATTATTGTAATGAATGTCTCTTACAGAGAGATAGTCTTTTATTATTGTTATAAATGTCTATTACAGAAGAGATAGTCTTTTATTATTGTAATGTCAAATATGAATGTCAAATATCGGGTAAAGGATCTATCTAACACTTTGATCATTTTATCACGAAATTTTATGTGTTCAATTAAGTAGTTCAATATTTAATTAATAACTTAGTATTTAGTTCAAAGCCGTAAAATATACTTAATCATTTATCTTAAAATATCTAATATTAACTTTTAATTCAATCACTATTTTTAGACTCAAAGTACACCACAACTTCAGCCAACAGAGAATTACCAAACAAATTATAGACTAACTTCTGGAATTAGGTGAAACTTACATATCGTAAGATTATCTTTTTCTGTTAATGATGCACATTATATGAAGATTATTAATTAATATTTGATTTAACATTTCATTGCACCTTAATAATTAATAATTCTTACATACCATATCATATAATTTGTCAGTTTAGAGTATATTTAATTGATTATGACATGAACGACTCGGGGAAAAAAAAAAAAAAAAAAAAAAAAAAAAAAAAAAAAAAAATTACCGACTGCTCACAGTTACTGTAAAGTGGATGTTACGTCATGATATATTAAGAAAATATTTCAGCATTCAGATTGGTCAATGACTAATGTTACTGCCCCTTGTACACTGATACAGTAACTGTGAGCATTGAGTAGTTACTTATTACCTAAAAAATAAAATGGCCACTGTAGTGCCAATATTTAACAAAGGGTTAAATTATTAATTAATGCACATGAATTTGATCTAACCTTGCAATATTATCTGAATATACAATTTATTATTTAGTTATGAACGATAAATTCACACAAAAAATATTTTACTCTATCATTCTTTTCCTGTTTGTTATCTTAGATGAAATTAAATGACTCGCTAATTAAATATAGTTCTTCTAAAAACATATTTATTTGTTAATTTGAAACACTTATTCCTACTCAAACATTAAATACGCATTTATTATGTTTCAATATCAAGCAAAAATAAATCATTTGCGATTCTTTACACGTTTTATTTCAGAATAAGTCAACCCTTTATTCTTTAATGTCAATAAATTCTATCTGAGCCGTTTCTTTAATATAAAAGGTGCACAGGAGATATGTTGTTCAAATAACTTGTATTACCTGTTATTTGATATAAGTGTGTCATTAATTAATAAACATATATGAGTCATTATTTTATATATATGAACAGCTATTTGACCAAAATTGAATGACATATGATATTAAAAAACATGATATAATTAGTAATATTTGATATTAGTAAATTATAAATATTAGCAAGTTAAAATTATATTATTTCTATATCAATTCAAAACTTTTTTCTTCTCATCAAGTCATAATTACAAAAATGTAAATCGAAAAAATAAAATTATCATAATTTTCTCAAATATGAAATGTCGGATCAATTTGTGTTGCAAACCAAACACACATTCACTATTTTTCGATTGTTTTCACAGTTGCCTTGAAAAACTATCCCTATGAAACATTTAATTAATTTCTTAATTGAAAATAAAGTTGTTTTGAGTCTCAAACTCTCACAAAACATGTCAGAAACATGTTCACATAAACTGAACATGGATTAAACGACTAAATAGAGAAAATGGGAATAGATAAAAAATGTACATTTGAAGTTATAGTCATCTGAGAACAATTAATCCTGAATCGAATTTTGAAAAAGATTTGTCCATTTTAATGATTAAATAAATAAATTTTTATAAAAAATAATTAAATAATTAAATTATTATCAAAATTTGACATTTGACGAGTTTAAATAATAATTGAATTTACATCTATCTTCTAACTATTCAATATCATAAAAAATAAAATATACTCTATAAAAAACTAAACAAAACAAAGTGGATCATAATTCAAATCTCAATACGGTACCTAATCTTCTTATATACAATTTGAAAAAATTATGGATTCTTGTATTTTGGTAAGCGTTTTAAATATATTTCTTTTATTCTCCTATTCTTTTCCATTTCAGTGATCATAAATAATAAACTACTTTCTCAAAATTTATAGATGTTGAACATTTAATTTTAAATTTACTCAATAATTTTTATTTTATGTAAATTTTAATATCCTCGTTAATAAAATCAACTCTTAACTCTAACTTGAGCAAATTTTATCCTAATATTTATTAAGCATTCGACATTTATCTCATCTTTACTAGATTCACTAAAATCTGCTCTCAACGCTTACTGTTAAAATAAACAACTCCTTTTAATAATTCCAGTTTCCTAAGGATTTACAAACAGTCTGTCTCCTCATTAGTCTTACTTATTTGTTATTTTATTTTCTCTAGTTGTAAAGTACAGAATACAAGATATTAGTTGTTGGATTTAAATTGACCTATAAAAGAAAACTGCCAAATAAACCTCTGGTATGTTTTTTTAGCTATTAACCACAGTAGATTTTCAGCTACTCCAATTGTACCAGTTTATTTTAAAACTAAATTATTATTCCAAGTGAGTAAGGCTTCCCTGCAAACATTTCCACATGTATACCATGTGGTTATGTCCACATTATAACAATGTGGTTACAATGTTGATTTTTGGAACCATGGACGATATGTTATACATGTGGTTTTGCCACATGTATAACATATGGAATACACATGTTAACCATAACAAAACCACTTATCTGTACCATGTGTAACACATATCTGTACCATATGTTACCCATATTAGTACCATATGTTACCCATATCAAAACCATATGTTACCCATATCTGTACCATATGTTACCCATATCTGTACCATATGTTACCCATATCAAAACCATATGTTACCCATATCTGTACCATATGTTACCCATATCAAAACCATCTGTTACCCATATCAAAACCATATGTTACCCATATCTGTACCATATGTTACCCATATCAATACCACATGTTACCCATATCTGTACCATATGTTACCCATATCAAAACCATATGTTACCCATATCTGTACCATATGTTACCCATATCAATACCACATGTTACCCATATCAATACCACATGTTACCCATATCAGTACCACATGTTACCCATATCTGTACCATATGTTACCCATATCAAAACTATATGTTACCCATATCAATACCATATGTTATCCATATCTGTACCACATGTTACCCATATCAATACCACATGTTACCCATATCTGTACCATATGTTACCCATATCAATACCATATGTTACCCATATCTGTACCATATGTTTCCCATATCAGTACCATATGTTACCCATATCAATACCATATGTTACCCATATCTGTACCATATGTTACCCATATCAATACCACATGTTACCCATATCTGTACCATATG
>CANNZV010005206.1:0-29959 GCA_947561585.1 Caprella mutica | reverse complement strand
TTTCTTCTCTTATTATTTTCTAAGAAAGGATATATTTTCAATTTCTATATTGTAATTGATTATTTATGTAATATTTATTTATTATATATTTTATATATTTTTCTAATCAATTTGTTTACATATAACTATTATTTTTACTTTGTAAAAATGAATATCCCTTTAACTCCTTAACGAATACCAAACGGCTTTTTTATAAATTAAATGTTATTATTGACTAAACACATTAAATTGCCAATAAGTGACTGGCAGTTTTCCGCTTCGGCAGTTTTCCGCCTGGCAGTTTTCCGTGTAGCTGCCTAATAGCTCCCTTGGGGGTTTAGGCTTACAAAGGCTGTAATAATATAACATTTCTTACCTTGAAAAATATTTTTCATTTTAAGTTTCAATATTTCATATTTTTAAAGTTTACAACAACACTTTTTATTTTAATTGTTCATAATAAAACTAAGGAACTAAAACCATAAGCCCCCCAACCGAGTCAATAAACAGTCATGAAGTGTGCAGTACAACAAACTAACGGATAAAAGAGACTTCATAACTACCAATAATTATTTTGAAAGTTTGTACTGTCCGCTTGTTTGTTGTACCGAACACTTCATGATTGTTTAATAACCCCAGGGGGGTTCATGGGACTGCAACCCTCCCCCCCCCCTGAAACACATTGCACATATATTAGTATTAGAATCCATAATAAATAAGATTAGGGTATTGACGTACGCTCGGCATAAGGAGGTTAAAGGCTGCTCCACACATGACAGGGATCCGTCCGGGACGTCACCGGTCCGTCTCCGTCAATCTCCTCTCAGTGATTTAGTGTCAGTGAAAAAATGTATCGTTACTTTAATTTCAACGGACCTATTCACACAGTACCGGCTCCTCTCAGTGATAAAAAAAATCACTGACCGGTGACGTCCCGGACGGATCCCTGACAAGGCTGACATTTGTGGAGAAGCCTTTAAGGGGACCGCCCCCCAAAATTTGAAAAAAATTTATTATTGAAGTTATGGTTCTGAAACCTTGTATGTGTATATAAAATTGAATTAAAACGCCAAACGCATTCTCGAGATTGTGCAAATTGGCAAATTGCGCCTGAAATATAAGATATATATAGTCATTGGAGCTAATCCATTTGGTAATATGTAAATAAATATTAAAATAAATTAGTGAATTACCTCATTCTAATGTTAATACATTTTTACAGATATGAATGAAGATTCTTCAGAATCAGAATCTTCATTATTTTTTTTTTGAAAGCAATAATAAATAAGTATGTTAGTTAATTCTTTTTGATATATAATATTGTCTTTTCATTGTCAATGCACGTTAAAAACTTATTAGAACATGTTAAATCACTTTAAAACTTGTTAGAACATGTTAAATCACTTTAAAACTTGTTAGAACATGTTAAATCACTTTAAAACTTGTTAGAACATGTTAAATCACTTTAAAACTTGTTAGAACATGTTAAATCACTTTAAAACTTGTTAGAACATGTTAAATCACTTTAAAACTTGTTTGAACATGTTAAATCACTTTAAAACTTGTTAGAACATGTTAAATCACTTTAAAACTTGTTAGAACATGTTAAATCACTTTAAAACTTGTTAGGACATGTTAAATCACTTTAAAACTTGTTAAAACATGTTAAATCACTTTAAAACTTGTTAGAACATGTTAAATCACTTTAAAACTTGTTAGAACATGTTAAAGCACTTTAAAACTTGTTAGAACATGTTAAATCACTTTAAAACTTGTTAGAACATGTTAAATCACTTTAAAACTTGTTAGAACATGTTAAATCACTTTAAAACTTGTTAGAACATGTTAAAATCACTTTAAAACTTGTTTGAACATGTTAAATCACTTTAAAACTTGTTAGAACATGTTAAATCACTTTCAAAACTTGTTAGAACATGTTAAATCACTTTAAAACTTGTTAGAACATGTTAAATCACTTAAACTGTTAAATTAATCACTTTAAAACTTGTTAGAACATGTTAAATCACTTTAAAACTTGTTAGAACATGTTAAATCACTTTAAAACTTGTTAGGACATGTTAAATCACTTTAAAACTTGTTAGAACATGTTAAAGCACTTTAAAACTTGTTAGAACATGTTAAATCACTTTAAAACTTGTTAGAACATGTTAAATCACTTTAAACTTGTTAGAACATGTTAAATCACTTTAAAACTTGTTAGAACATGTTAAATCACTTTAAAACTTGTTAGGACATGTTAAATCACTTTAAAACTTGTTAAAACATGTTAAATCACTTTAAAACTTGTTAGAACATGTTAAATCACTTTAAAACTTGTTAGAACATGTTAAAGCACTTTAAAACTTGTTAGAACATGTTAAATCACTTTAAAACTTGTTAGAACATGTTAAATCACTTTAAAACTTGTTAGAACATGTTAAATCACTTTAAAACTTGTTAGAACATGTTAAATCACTTTAAAACTTGTTTGAACATGTTAAATCACTTTAAAACTTGTTAGAACATGTTAAATCACTTTAAAACTTGTTAGAACATGTTAAATCACTTTAAAACTTGTTAAAACATGTTAAATCACTTTAAAACTTGTTAGAACATGTTAAATCACTTTAAAACTTGTTAGAACATGTTAAAGCACTTTAAAACTTGTTAAAACATGTTAAATCACTTTAAAACTTGTTAGAATATGTTAAATCACTTTAAAACTTGTTAGAACATGTTAAATCACTTTAAAACTTGTTAGAACATGTTAAATCACTTTAAAACTTGTTAGAACATGTTAAATCACTTTAAAACTTGTTAGAACATGTTAAAGCACTTTAAAACTTGTTAAAACATGTTAAATCACTTTAAAACTTGTTAGAACATGTTAAATCACTTTAAAACTTATTAGAACATGTTAAATCACTTTAAAACTTGTTAGAACATGTTAAATCACTTTAAAACTTGTTAGAACATGTTAAATCACTTTAAAACTTGTTAGAACATGTTAAATCACTTTAAAACTTGTTAGAACATGTTAAATCACTTTAAAACTTGTTTGAACATGTTAAATCACTTTAAAACTTGTTAGAACATGTTAAATCACTTTAAAACTTGTTAGAACATGTTAAATCACTTTAAAACTTGTTAAAACATGTTAAATCACTTTAAAACTTGTTAGAACATGTTAAATCACTTTAAAACTTATTAGAACATGTTAAATCACTTTAAAACTTGTTTGAACATGTTAAATCACTTTAAAACTTGTTAGAACATGTTATAGCACTTTAAAACTTGTTAGAACATGTTAAATCACTTTAAAACTTGTTAGAACATGTTAAATCACTTTAAAACTTGTTAGAACATGTTAAATCACTTTAAAACTTGTTAGGACATGTTAAATCACTTTAAAACTTGTTAGAACATGTTAAATCACTTTAAAACTTGTTAGAACATGTTAAATCACTTTAAAACTTGTTAGAACATGTTAAATCACTTTAAAACTTGTTAGAACATGTTAAATCACTTTAAAACTTGTTAGAACATGTTAAATCACTTTAAAAACTTGTTAGAACATGTTAAATCACTTTAAAACTTGTTAGAACATGTTAAATCACTTTTAAACTTGTTAGAACATGTTAAATAACTTTAAAACTTGTTAAAACATGTTAAATCACTTTAAAACTTGTTAGAACATGTTAAATCACTTTAAAACTTGTTAAAACATGTTAAATCACTTTAAAACTTGTTAAAACATGTTAAATCACTTCAAAACTTGTTAAAACATGTTAAATCACTTTAAAACTTGTTAGAACATGTTAAATCACTTTAAAACTTGTTAGAATATGTTAAATCACTTTAAAACTTGTTAGAACATGTTAAATCACTTTAAAACTTGTTAGAATATGTTAAATCACTTTAAAACTTGTTAGAAAACATGTTAGAGCTAATCTGAAACTAATTCTTCTCATTCAATAAATATATCCCATTTAGCTAGAATAACAATAAGCATGTTTACATGTTTTCTTCCATTCATTCATGAACAGTTTTCTATTTCTTAGGTCAAACATTTTTAACATCAGGTGCGATATTGTGTCCGATACTTTGATATGATGACTTGCAATATTGTTAAGCCAAGAGTGACAAACATGTTTGGCAACTGCACTGAACATGTTCAGAAACTGTACCTGAACATGTTTAGAAACTGTACCAGAGCATGTTTGGAAACTGTACTGAACATGTTTAGAAACTGAAATGAACATGTTCAGAAACTGTACCAGAACATGTTTAGAAACTGTACCAGAGCATGTTTAGAAACTGTACCAGAACATGTTTAGAAACTGTACTGAACATGTTTAGAAACTGTACCAGGACATGTTTAGAAACTGTACCAGAGCATGTTTAGAAACTGTACCAGGACATGTTTAGAAACTGTACTGAACATGTTTAGAAACTGTACCAGGACATGTTTAGAAACTGTACTGAACATGTTTAGAAACTGTACTGAACATGTTTAGAAACTGTACCAGGACATGTTTAGAAACTGTACTGAACATGTTTAGAAACTGTACTGAACATGTTCAGAAACTGTACCAGAACATGTTTAGAAACTGTACCAGAGCATGTTTAGAAACTGTACTGAACATGTTCAGAAACTGTACTGAACATGTTCAGAAACTGTACCAGAACATGTTTAGAAACTGTACCAGAACATGTTTGGAAACTGTACTGAACATGTTTGGAAACTGTACTGAACATGTTTAGAAACTGTACTGAACATGTTCAGAAACTGTACCAGAACATGTTTAGAAACTGTACCAGAACATGTTTGGAAACTGTACTGAACATGTTTAGAAACTGTACCAGAACATGTTATAAATTATAATACAGTTACATATTTTATTAGACTAATAATTATTATTTTTATAATTATTAATATTTATACCTGTTCTCTCTCAGTCCAAACATGTTGTCCATGTTAACATGTTCACCATGTTCAGATGTTCACAGTGACTTCTTTAATGTTCAAATAGGCTTAACTAATAGCCTGTAGAATGGAGCATCTTAATATATCCCACTCAATATTCTCTCACAACATTAAAATGACAGTCTTTCTAACAAAGTACTCATTCCATTGACTCACCCACCGTGCAGGTAACATGGGGACAATATTAAACAAACAACTAACTAATTAACATTAATATTTAAAATAAATATATGAAAATATTCTGAAACTAACGTACTTTAAGGTAGAGATTAAATATTCGTACTTATGATGTGAAAAACTATACACCCATTTACAATATCTCCCTCCACCCCCACTTACAATAACCCCCTCCTCCCCCACTTACAATAACCCCCTCCTCCCCCACTTACAATATCCCCTTCCTCCCCCACTTACAATATCCCCCTCCTCCCCCACTTACAATATCCCCTTCCTCCCCCACTTGCAATATCCCCTTCCTCCCCCACTTACAATATCCCCTTCCTCCCCCACTTACAATAACCCCTTCCTCCCCCACTTACAATAACCCCTTCCTCCCCCACTTACAATATCCCCCTCCTCCCCCACTTACAATATCCCCTTCCTCCCCCACTTACAATAACCCCTTCCTCCCCCACTTACAATAACCCCTTCCTCCCCCACTTACAATATCCCCCTCCTCCCCCACTTACAATATCCCCTTCCTCCCCCACTTACAATATCCCCTTCCTCCCCCACTTACAATAACCCCTCCCTCCCCCACTTACAATAACCCCCTCCTCCCCCACTTACAATATCCCCTTCCTCCCCCACTTGCAATATCCCCTTCCTCCCCCACTTACAATAACCCCTTCCTCCCCCACTTACAATAACCCCTTCCTCCCCCGCTTACAATATCCCCCTCCTCCCCCACTTACAATATCCCCTTCCTCCCCCACTTACAATATCCCCTTCCTCCCCCACTTACAATAACCCCTTCCTCCCCCACTTACAATAACCCCCTCCTCCCCCACTTACAATATCATCCTCCTCCCCCACTTACAATATCCCCTTCCTCCCCCACTTACAATATCCCCTTCCTCCCCCACTTACAATATCCCCTTCCTCCCCCACTTACAATATCCCCTTCCTCCCCCATTTACAATAACCCCTTCCTCCCCCACTTACAATATCCCCTTCCTCCCCCACATACAATATCCCCTCCTCCCCCACTTACAATAACCCCCTCCTCCCCCACTTACAATATCCCCCACCACTCCCACTTACAATAACCCCCTCCTCCCCCACTTACAATATCCCCTTCCTCCCCCACTTGCAATATCCCCTTCCTCCCCAACTTACAATATCCCCTTCCTCCCCCACTTACAATAACCCCTTCCTCCCCCACTTACAATATCCCCTTCCTCCCCCACTTACAATAACCCCTTCCTCCCCCACTTACAATATCCCCCTCCTCCCCCACTTACAATATCCCCTTCCTCCCCCACTTACAATAACCCCTTCCTCCCCCACTTACAATATCCCCTTCTTCCCCCACTTACAATAACCCCCATCCCCCACACCAATTTCCAACTTACCTTGTTCCGGTGGGAAGGGGAAGTTGAGCGTCCTCATCACCAGGCTCAGCACCCCCATCATGCGCTTGTTATCCGCCGGGGTGATGGGGGCCACCGGGAGGGGACGCACGGGTCTCGTCGCCATTTTCACGGTAAGCAATCACGCGCCTTCTCTGTAGGTATCGGAGCCACACGCTTCCATTTGGAGATGTTAAAATTCACGCACAGGGTTCATCTCTGTTAGTTTCTAGAGTTCACTTAATAGCTATTGACAACAGACATGGTAACAGTAACAAGAGTAACAGTCAACAGTTGTATATCAAAAGACACCACAGTACCATCAAATCAACTAAATCTTGTGTCTATGTGTTTCGCCACGCTAAGTAGTAAGGCAGAGGACATTGAACATACATTGCTAAGAAATACAGGGCGTCTGGAAGGAGACTGAGGGTTAGAATACACACAACCAGTAGATCTTCTTAGAATGGGGTACGTGTACCGGCTGGCACCTCTAAGATTAGAAATTGTAAGGAATTTCTAATATCACAAAGAGTAGAATTTTAAAAATAGTGTTCCTTGCAAATAAGTTTTTTAGGATAATGTTTTCAAGGTTACTAACTCATTGATTGGCTATGGAGATTAACCAATAAGTGTAACGGGGAACGTGCCCTCTTGCCAGGTCATTAAACATTCATGAAGTGTGCAGTACAACAAATCAGCGGATACATACATTACAGCCATCTATGTTGAGAGTTTCAAAGTTTTTATTATGTTAAAAGTTATTCAATTCAACGATCAATCAGAGAAGAGTTAACCTTAAAACATTATTCGTGAAAACATTATTCTAGCAGGACTGTACCGATAGAAACTTATGCGGTAGAGACATTATCTCAAAAACATTATGCACTCATTATTAAAACATTATTCCGTCTAATTTTTTTTAGACGGAAGAAACAAAAACTTTTTTTTGGCACATCGCGTGTACCCCTAAGAATCCCTTAGACTCTTAGGGGCCAGGCCGTACACACGTATGGTTTCTTAAGTCTTTCCACCAGACTTTTCGCTTAGCTCCTCCTACTTTTTCAACAAGAATATAAGAAAAAACGATGTAATTATAATTTATTTCAGTTGGTATCCATGATACCTGCCGGTATCATGGATACCAACTGAAATAAGTAATAATAATTATATTGTCTTTTCTTATATTCTCGTGGAAAAAGTAGGAGGAGCTTAGCAAAAAGTCTGGTGGAAAGACTTAATAAATCCTACGTGTGTACAGCCCTTTAGAGGTAAAAGTTTGTACCCCGTAAGGCAGGGACGGGCACATGTTGTGTTTTTCAGTTCCGAAAGATGGAATCTCAGTGCCTTTACTATTTTTTTCCGTTTTTTAAATTGAAGGGGATACTGAGTAATTAGAATGAGGTGGTAGATTTTATTGAAGTACGTAAAATGGTTCATATTTTGCACATAAATATTGGAAGTAGATTTATCATTTGTATTAATAGAGATTAATAAATTATATTTAATTACATTTTTTGCATGTGAAAATAGTTCATAATAAAAACAAAAATTATTTATCCTGCATAAGTAATAATAGGTAACTCGTAAAATCACAGGATAAATGACAATGGCTACCTAACTTATAAAAGTGGGAATTAAAAATGGGAAACGGACTATTCCCCGCCGGACTTTTCCCCCCTGGACTATTCTCCGCTGGACTTTTCCCCGCCGGACTTTTCCCCTCTTATTTTTTTTTAAATTTAAGCTCAGGAAGACAGTTTAATATTTAGATTTTTCAATTAGTTTTGGAAAATATCGTTTTGACCAATAAATCTATTGCCGTGAAATTTGTAAATCAAAGTGCCGTCGTATCAACCAATTTATTTGGATTTTTTTAACATTGTTTCATGGAAATTGGTCATTTACCAACTGCTTGAACCGAACCCGTTATATAGTTACTCTTTTGATAATTAGTTTTCATTGGAGATATTTAGAGAAAATATATGACTTTATATTTAAAATTTCCTCAAATCTGACTACTTGAAAAGTCTTGATTTAAGGATTTCTACACTCTAACTTATGTATTTTCATAATAATGGTTAATCCATTGTAAGTTCTTTAATGTATGAATATTAAATATGCATAATAGAAAAAAGACACTATAAAAAGAGGCCATTATTAAGTGTAATATAAATTTATAGTAGGGTTATTAATTCTGACGTATATTAATTATCAAATTAATAAACAACAATTAACTTTATTACTGTTCTGGAAAAGTATATATTTGAACGAGAAGTAAATAGATCACCATTTTTCATAATAGCTGGCAAAGAAAATAATAAATTCGCGATATGTATAACTTTAGAGCAGGAATAAACTGAAATAATTGTAGCTTCTTCGACTAAATTGCGACATTTAGCAATCTATTAGAATTGTCATAATGTTTGAAATTTGCAGCATATCTTAATTATGAAAGTACAGTCTTTAAATAAAAACGACCAATATGGACACATACGGAAATCAAAGCTAAAAAACAGACTGTATTATTGTGTAAGTCTGTTAATAAAATGTGTCTTCTATTGATAAATGGTTAGTTTAACTGAAATTATACTTTGATAGTCCAAAATACTATTATTCTATTCGGTGGGGAAAAGTCCAGCGGGGAATAGTCCTGGCGGAGAAAAGTCCGGCGAAGAATAGTCTGGTGGTAATGGTCCGGCGGGAAAAAGTCCTAGTGCCATTAAAAATGATTGCACAAATTCTTACCAGTGTTAGAGTGCCCCTAAACAAACGTATGAATAATATATAAATAACTGATCTAGATAAAAAGAGCCAGAGGTAAAAAATTTGAACACTGGCAGTACAATAACAATTAACAAAAAATACCTTATTAACGGATAAAATTTATTATCAAAGTATCAAGGTCATTACAACTATACTCTTCTTCAATTAGTTTATCATCCTCTTCTATATTATCCTTTTAATTTATAAAGCAGTCAGGGCTAAAAATTCTAAAAAAAATTGAAAGAAAATAAAGCACCGTTTCCCTGGTGGGCACGAGTGCTACTCTGAGTGCCAAAACAGCACTGAGAGCTGCCTTTGCCCACCCCTGCCGTAAGGTGTACGTCAGTAATAACATATTTAGGCAACTTAAGTTACCTTCATAGTTAACTTCTGTTTTGCATTGTTTTGTAAATATAATATGTATTTACTAAGAGTCCGTTCATGTATAAAATTGTAATGTAAAGGCTATGAAATGTATTTTCTGATGTCAACTTCAAAATACTTTAGTCATATTATTATCCATAGAAAACAGCAACTGATATTTTATGGGTAACTGTGTTATCTCGGGACATTATTAAATAATCAGTTTCGAAAATGAATACAGACTTCACTTGAAAGCCACTATCATGGATTGGTTTGAATTATACTGAAGTATACCCCCTTTAAATTTATGTTGAAAACAAGAATTTTCTATTAAGCATAAAACAATTGCATGGTGAATATAACCATACATGATATTCATTGGCAATACTGTAGTAAAAATGGAGTCACTTACAAACAATTTATATTGTTGTTGTATACATTTATTTAATTTGTCTCATTAATTAAATTAAATATATTTATAATATTATTGAATTAATCAAATATAAGGAGCATGTAACATTAGTTTCAATAACTTTGAATATCATTTCAAAAACTATTTCTTAACCCAGTACGCCCTAAGGTGGCATATATGTCCCCTATCAAATGATGTATTTGGTGAGGTACTTTGGGATATTTTCGTAAAGCGACAGGTTAAACACATGTGTACTCTTTCATTTATTAGAACACATATATACGCTTATATAAGTTAGGCACAATTGTTATATTTATTTTTTACCTTTGAAAAAAAATGTTATTTTTTTTTGTTTAACATGTTTTCTTTGCCTACATATTACAAAAATATCACAATTTTTTTTAAGCTCAAATTATTTCAGAGCACAAATGGTTACAAAACATCTGCCCTAGATAAGCACACTCACAGATCTCGGAAAGTGGGAGTAAACATGGGTCATGATCTGGGTTAATCATGAATTTTAAAGTTCAGCTTGGTTCATGACCTTTTTTAACTGTTAGTGTTCAAGAAGTGTTGTTCCTAATTTTCATAATATAGATGAAAAGACAATTGAGGAAGTTCCAAGTTATTGGACAGTTTCACATTTTCGATCGTAAAAGAAAAAATATATAATTACAACAAAAACAACGGGGTGAAAAAACAAGTAACTTCATAACAAGTAACTTCACAACAAGTAACTTGATAACAAGTAACTTGATAACAAGTAACTTGATAACAAGTAACTTGATAACAAGTAACTTCATAACAAGTAACTTCATAACAAGTAACTTCATAACAAGTAACTTCATAACAAGTAACTTCATAACAAGTAACTTCATAACAAGTAACTTCATAACAAGTAACTTCATAACAAGTAACTTCATAACAAGTAACTTCATAACAAGTAACTTCATAACAAGTAACTTCATAACAAGTAACTTCATAACAAGTAACTTCATAACAAGTAACTTCATAACAAGTAACTTCATAACAAGTAACTTCATAACAAGTAACTTCATAACAAGTAACTTCATAACAAGTAACTTCATAACAAGTAACTTCATAACAAGTAACCAAAGATTGTAGCATAATTTCTAACTTTTCTAACTTTTGACATCAAGTAACTCATGTACAAGTGTTATATCTTTTTAAAGTGTAGACTTTAAAGTCTAGTGTCAGACTTTAAAGTCTAGTGTCAGACTTTGAAGTCTAGTGTCAGACTTTAAAGTCTAGTGTCAGACTTTGAAGTCTAGTGTCAGACTTTAAAGTCTGGTGTAGGTATACCAGACTCTAGCAGCCTCTGACTAATCTGTTAAATCCTATCAATACCGGAAAAAGTCGATAGGTGTTATTGGAGAGAAAAATACACCTTTTGCTACATTGCTACACCTTTAGTTACATTGCTACACCTCTTGTTACATTGATACACCTCTTGTTACATTGCTACACCTCTTGTTACATTGCTACACCTCTTGTTACATTGCTACACCTCTTGTTACATTGCTACACCTCTTGTTACATTGCTACACCTCTTGTTACATTGCTACACCTCTCGTTACATTGCTACACCTCTCGTTACATTATATCATCAATACTTTCAATTGCATGTAAAATGTAAATATGTGATTATAAGTTAAATATGTTGGTTTAAAATTCCTCGTCTATTCAGTACAATATTATCTTTGATGTTTTTATTCCACTACATTCAATTAGTCAGTGGAAAAAGACAGTGTAGTACATTTAAAGTAAATTGAAAGCTCAAACTGAATTATTTTTGAAATCACTCATCGACAAGGAACTTCTTCTAGAAATAAGTTAGAGATTTATTAACTTTTATAGATTATAAATTCACTGAAGTTGTAGCAAATAAGAAAAAGGCTTTGACTGATGTAGAAGCAAGAGATTGGTACGTATGGTGGTGATGCAGGAACTGCAGAGGGTGCAGTGGTACAGCAGAAGGTGCAGGAGCACTGCAGGAGGTGCAGGAGTATTGCAGAAGGTGCAGTACTACTGCTGAGGGTGCAGGAGTACTGCAAGAGGTGCAGTGGTACTGCAGAAGGTGCAGGAGTACTGCAAGAGGTACAGGAGTATTGCAGGAGGTTCAGTAATACTGCAGAAGGTGCAGGAGCACTGCAGAAGGTTCAGTAATACTGCAGGAGGTGCAGTAGTACTGCAGGAGATGCAGCCTAGCAGTGGCATCTCTCGCAGAACACTTAAGCAAATCTCATCCGAAGTATTTCTTGGAAGTTTCTGGCAAAAGTAACAGCTTAGAGAGATGTTTCGTCAGCTCCTCTAAGACATTATTTCAAGCGACGTTTGCAGGGGATTTAGAAGATGCTACCAACACCATTTACAACACTCTGACATTGCAGCAACTAGTCTATCTTACATCCTATCTACCTAAAACTGCATCTTGGATACGGTGAGTATTATCTGTATCCTAGCTACTGATTATTCATAGCAGAGGTTAATAATTCATATCACACAAGAGTTTCCTGCAATTGAAATGCAATTAGTATGACAGCAACAATTCTTGGAGAGACAGTCGATGCGAGTATTTTTGTGCAACAACCATCGACCTTTCTGAGTGTCTGTATAATAGGCACTCCTGTGGAAGGGAAAAACTCACCAGACTTTTTGTCATAAGCAATTGCGAGTAGAGCACAGCTCTAATTGTTCTTTTATTTGCAAGGGAACACCCAAAGGAATGTCCTGTGAATTAACGGCTGCCACTTACGCAGATACGCTATAGGCACAATACGCTGCAGTCGAAAAACAAATGGGTTTAGAGTAGTCGATATTAGTAATTTGAGGTAATTAGTACACTTTAATGGCTTAATTTGGAGCAAAGTTTAGAGCAGCAATCATCGCAGGAGTTGCCGATAAGCTATAAATCTGTGCTCACACCATCATTAAAAGTCCATCTTAATTACACTCGCCTTCTTTGATGCCGAGGGCAACCGAGCAATTATGGACAGATATTTGGGGGATGAGCGAGAAAATTCCATCGGCAACTCACGCTACCAAAGCGGAGGAATTGTGAGACAAAATAATCTGTACTCATTAGTCCAAACCAGAAGATGGAGGCTATTGATTTCCAATAGCAAACAGACTTTCATAGCATTTCTCATTGAACTTATCTAAGCAGAAAAAACAACTACAACATTGTCGGTGAGTGTATTCCTTCCTCTCTTTGCTGTAAGTCACATCGTGAAATTGTGTTTTAACTTTGAAACAGAATTTATAACTAAACTTTGTGATGCTTAATTAGCAAATATAAAACAGTATCACATAAAAACTAGTTTGGAATTTATATATCTCATTGTAATTTCTGGATCAATAGTAAATACAAAACTTTTATAAATATTTAAATACATAGTATAACAATAGAAACATACAAAACCTGACCAGAACAGCTTAACCAATTGAAATGCTTCAGGGATAATATATATAATACAGTTATAATTACTTCCATAACAGAAATAACCTTCAACATGAAACTCTGAGTAGACTGCTAATTTTATTCCTTATTTACCAACTGAATGAGAAACAGCAACACATAACTGTGACTGAACTCGATGGAATGAACTTTGACTTATCTTTCTTGAAGACGATAGGAAGTTAGAAACGCAGCAACAAGGTGAAAACAGCACTTCATAACTGAGGAACATTGCTCGGCACTTCATAACAGTGGAAATAAGCTCTTAGGGTACAGAAACAGCACTTCATAACAGTGGAAATAAGATCTCTTAGGGAACAGAAACAGCACTTCATAACAGTGGAAATAAGCTCTTAGGGTACAGAAACAGCACTTCATAACAGTGGAAATAAGATCTCTTAGGGTACAGAAACAGCACTTCATAACAGTGGAAATAAGATCTCTTAGGGAACAGAAACAGCACTTCATAACAGTGGAAATAAGATCTCTTAGGGTACAGAAACAGCACTTCATAACAGTGGAAATAAGATCTCTTAGGGAACAGAAACAGCACTTCATAACAATGGAAATAAACTCTTAGGGTACAGAAACAGCACTTCATAACAGTGGAAATAAGATCTCTTAGGGTACAGAAACAGCACTTCATAACAGTGGAAATAAGCTCTCTTAGGGAACAGAAACAGCACTTCATAACAGTGGAAATAAGCTCTCTTAGGGAACAGAAACAGCACTTCATAACAGTGGAAATAAGCTCTCTTAGGGAACAGAAACAGCACTTCATAACAGTGGAAATAAACTCTTAGGGCACAGAAACTGCACTTCATAACAGTGGAAATAAACTCTTAGGGTACAGAAACAGCACTTCATAACAGTGGAAATAAGCTCTCTTAGGGAACAGAAACAGCACTTCATAACAGTGGAAATAAACTCTTAGGGCACAGAAACTGCACTTCATAACAGTGGAAATAAACTCTTAGGGTACAGAAACAGCACTTCATAACAGTGGAAATAAGCTCTCTTAGGGAACAGAAACAGTACTTCATAACAGTGGAAATAAGCTCTCTTAGGGAACAGAAACAGCACTTCATAACAGAGGAAATAAGCTCTCTTAGGGAACAGAAACAGCACTTCATAACAGTGGAAATAAGCTCTCTTAGGGAACAGAAACAGCACTTCATAACAGTGGAAATAAACTCTTAGGGCACAGAAACTGCACTTCATAACAGTGGAAATAAGCTCTTAGGGTACAGAAACATCACTTCATAACAGTGGAAATAAGCTCTTTAGATATAAATAATTAAAATAATTATATAGATTGTAGACCAATTTTGTTGATGGTTCTTATGAATTTTATAAAAACTTAAATCAGATTTTAATGTGTTAATTAGAAATTGTCCTCCTAAACCTTTATATATAATTAAACACAAAAATAAATTGAGTCAGAAATGTCACTTTACAATCAAAAACTTGATGATAGTAAATGAAGTTCACGTATTCAAACCGAATATCGATTATATAATTTGAATAACAATGTGAGGGATATTGTGGCCATTTGCAGCTATATGGTGGTGGTGAATTAGGCATTTCAATTTGTCTCATGACCGACATAGCTCTATAGTAAGAAGTCATTGAGTATGGCAAGCACGTACAGACTCGGTGTCACCTACATGGAATGGACAAAATATCTCGCATGAAAGAGTGTTGTAAAGCTGGAGTGAAATTTCACCAGACGTATATTGTGCAGCCCTGTGAGGGATGGAGCCGAGGACTGAAATGGGAGGCTGGAGAGGGAGGAGTGGAGAAAGAAAGAAGAGGGCGAAGACAGTGAATGGAGTGGGTACCAACCCCGGAGAGACATTAGTCTGCCAAGTAGCAAAGTGATTAACGATTTCGTCTTAAACGCAGACATTTCTCCTCGATTTATCTCAAGAAGTTTCTTTCTGCAACAGAGCCATCAATTCCGTGACAGTTTTTAGATCTGCTGACAAGGTGATGGAATCTCCTGTCAGAGTCTCCATTGGTTCTAAAACTCAAACCCCACCATTCGTACAGATGACAAACGATTGTGAATTAGCGACTAAGAAATCATTGGATATTAAGGATTATTATTCACAGGCCTCACCATCTACAGTGTCTACAGGCCTCTATCTACAGTGTCTACAGGCCTCTGTCTACAGTGTCTACAGGCCTCTGTCTACAGTGTCTACAGTCCTCTGTCTACAGTGTCTACAGGCCTCTGTCTACAGTGTCTACAGGCCTGTCTACAGGCCTGTCTACAGGCCTCTGTCTACAGTTGACTATTAGGTCCCCTTTATAATATCGATGTCAGTTACTCTCTCTGCTATACATTCACTTCCTAACTTTAATGGATGTCGAACTAAAATTTCATGGCCAAACTTGTGGTGTTCCATAGATTAATTTGCAATGAGTTTCAAGGCGACGAAAATTGTGCCAAAACGTATTAGAATGAGTTTGAGAGTGAAGCAAAGATACAGAAATTATAAAATTACAAAATATCGATTTTCTAAAATGTAAATTTTCTAAAATGACAATTTTATGAAATGACAATTTTCTAAAATGACAATTTTCTAAAATGACAATTTTCTAAAATGACAATTTTATAAAATGACAATTTTATAAAATGACAATTTTATAAAATGACAATTTTATAAAATGACAATTTTATAAAATGACAATTTTATAAAATGACAATTTTATAAAATGACAATTTTATAAAATGACAATTTTATAAAATGACAATTTTATAAAATGACAATTTTATAAAATTCCAATTTTAGAAAATACCAATTTAAGAAAATATTAATTTTCTAAATTGTCAATTTTCTAAATTGTCAATTTTCTAAATTGTCGATTTTCTAAATTGTCAATTTTCTAAAATATCAATTTTCTAAAATTTCAAGTTTCTAAAATTCCAAAATAGGAGAAAATAGAAAAGTCCGGAAATATCGAAATTCCAAATTTTGATCTATATTTCGAACAGTTCAAACACGAAAAACTCGAAATTCGAATACCTCTCAATCAAACATAGCCTTTATACAAATTTCAATGCAACAGTAGATAGCCACCATTTATCTTATTCCGGATTTCGAATTGATAACAAATTGAAATTTGTACAAGAGCTATAGAATGAATGAAAGTTCCGAATTTATATTTCAAATTTGAGCACAAAATCAGAAGGAAAGGCAATAAAATCTTAATTAAAATGTATGAAGATATTATTTATTCGTATTTCAGTTGGTATAATTATAAATATTAAATGTTTGCTTCATAAGTACATTAAATTATTAAGTACAGAGAAATATACCGTTATTGAAATTAATGAGCGATATGAACACTTAGAAATATACCGTTATTAACCTTAATGAGCGATATGAACACTTAGAAATATACCGTTATTGAAATTAATGAGCGATATGAACACTTAGAAATATACCGTTATTGAAATTAATGAGCGATATGAACACTTAGAAATATACCGTTATTAACCTTAATGAGCGATATGAACACTTAGAAATATACCGTTATTGAAATTAATGAGCGATATGAACACTTAGAAATATACCGTTATTGAAATTAATGAGCGATATGAACACTTAGAAATATACCGTTATTAACCTTAATGAGCGATATGAACACTTAGAAATATACCGTTATTAACCTTAATGAGCGATATGAACACTTAGAAATATACCGTTATTAACCTTAATGAGCGATATGCTCCCCACACTATGATTCTTTTCAGTTAAAGATTAGGCAGGTAAATGAGAGACACAAGGGCCACTTTTACCTCTTCAAGTGAGAGTTCAGTCTCCTTTAGTCACTCATAACTCTCTCAGAACTCTCTTAGAAAAGATGTACCGTCTTTTCACCACTTCGTACAATGTCCCTACTTATGAGTAACTAAATAATGTATAGCTATTGCTTATCTAAAATGAATTATAATCAATTATCTATTGTCGAGTGAATAACTATTGTTAAGTTGTGATTTATTTTCCTGTTTCCCATTGTAATTTAACTTCCTGTTTCCCATTGTAATTTATTTTCCTGTTTCCCAGTGTAATTTATTTTCCTGTTTCCCATTGTGATTTATTTTCCTGTTTCCCATTGTGATTTATTTTCCTGTTTCCCATTGTAATTTATTTTCCTGTTTCCCATTGTAGTTTATTTTCCTGTTTCCCATTGTAATTTATCTTCCTGTTTCCCATTGTAATTTATTTTCCTGTTTCCCATTGTGATTTATTTTCCTGTTTCCCATTGTGATTTATTTTCCTGTTTCCCATTGTAATTTATTTTCCTGTTTCCCATTGTAATTTATTTTCCTGTTTCCCATTGTAATTTATCTTCTTGTTTCTCATTGTGATTTATTTTCCTGTTTCCCATTGTGATTTATTTTCCTGTTTCCCATTGTATTTTCTTCTTTAATATTAACCGTTGGTTTGCCCTCTTCTCAAAATAGTGGAACATGTTCAAGCACCAGTCTAAGTCTCATCGTCAACAACCACCCCCCCCTCTACCTCCATATTCCCCCCCCCACCCCACCCCCCACTTTAAGCACACACCAGGTGCGGATTGCATCTCCAAATGAACCCCCCCCCCCCCTTATTGAACATTAGATAGTAATAAAATATATGAGTGTAAGTACACATGTACCCAGCACACAACTATAAAATGGTATATTTCAATAAATATACTTATATGTCATGATAATAATGGTCAAAATTATTTGCTGAATGAAGTCATTGATTAAAAATTGGTAAATAATGTGATACCGTAATATTGGAAATAAATAACTAAAAATGTGACCTTAGTTCTATTGCCAGTACATCTTAGTGCCAGTACATCTTAGTGCCAGTACATCTTAGTGCCAGTACATCTTAGTGCCAGTACATCTTAGTGCCAGTACATCTTAGTGCCAGTACATCTTAGTGCCAGTACATCTTAGTGTCAGTACATCTTAGTGCCAGTACATCTTAGTGCCAGTACATCTTAGTGTCAGTACATCTTAGTGCCAGTACATCTTAGTGCCAGTACATCTTAGTGCCAGTACATCTTAGTGCCAGTACATCTTAGTGTCAGTACATCTTAGTGCCAGTACATCTTAGTGCCAGTACATCTTAGTGCCAGTACTTCTTAGTTCCAGTACTTCTTAGTTCCAGTACATCTTAATTCCAGTACATCTTAATTCCAGTACATCTTAGTTCCAGTACATCTTTGTTCCAGTACATCTTAGTGCCAGTACATCTTAGTGCCAGTACATCTTAGTGCCAGTACATCTTAGTGCCAGTACATCTTAGTGCCAGTACTTCTTAGTTCCAGTACTTCTTAGTTCCAGTACTTCTTAGTGTCAGTACATCTTAGTGCCAGTACATCTTAGTGCCAGTACATCTTAATTCCAGTACATCTTAATTCCAGTACATCTTAGTTCCAGTACATCTTTGTTCCAGTACATCTTAGTGCCAGTACATCTTAGTGCCAGTACATCTTAGTGCCAGTAGATCTTAGTGCCAGTACATCTTAGTGCCAGTACTTCTTAGTTCCAGTACTTCTTAGTTCCAGTACATCTTAATTCCAGTACATCTTAATTCCAGTACATCTTAATTCCAGTACATCTTAATTCCAGTACATCTTAGTTCCAGTACATCTTTGTTCCAGTACATCTTAGTTCCAGTACATCTTAGTCCCAGTACATCTTAGTTCCAGTACATCTTAGTGCCAGTACATCGTGTACTCGACTGTGCAACATTATTTACTTACTTAAAGCAAGATGGAATGCTAGGGCCCGTGAACTGAAGCTTTAAAAACAACCATCACTTATTTGTTTTAGCTGAGAGCATTAATAACAGTAAAGACAGACTATGGTAAATAGAATATATTATTTGAACGGTGGGAAAGTTATGGTGGGGCCATGGGAGATTCAGAGAGAAAGGTATGGTGGGGCCATAGAAGATTGAAGGGGGGGGGAACTAATGGGGGGTCATAGATGATTGAGGGGGGAAGTTATGGTATGGTGGGGCCATAGAAGATTGAGAGATTAAAGTTATGGTGGGGCTATAGAAGATTGAAGGGGTCATGATATTATGGTGGGGCCATAGAAGTTAGGAGGAAATACAACTCCGAGAATTAATTAGGATAAGATTTTAAAAGAGATCAAGTAACAGAACTATAATTGTAACAACTAATCAAGTAGTTATTGTAGAGCTGTATCACAGATACAATTAATCAAGTAGTTATTGTAGAGCTGTATCACAGATACAATTAATCAAGTAGTTATTGTAGAGCTGTATCACAGATACAATTAATCAAGTAGTTATTGTAGAACTGTATCACCGATACAATTAATCAAGTAGTTATTGTAGAGCTGTATCACAGATACAATTAATCAAGTAGTTATTGTAGAGCTGTATCACCGATACAATTAATCAAGTAGTTATTGTAGAGCTGTATCACAGATACAATTAATCAAGTAGTTATTGTAGAGCTGTATCACAGATACAATTAATCAAGTAGTTATTGTAGAGCTGTATCACAGATACAATTAATCAAGTAGTTATTGTAGAACTGTATCACAGATACAATTAATCAAGTAGTTATTGTAGAACTGTATCACAGATACAATTAATCAAGTAGTTATTGTAGAGCTGTATCACAGATACAATTAATCAAGTAGTTATTGTAGAGCTGTATCACCGATACAATTAATCAAGTAGTTATTGTAGAGCTGTATCACAGATACAATTAATCAAGTAGTTATTGTAGAGCTGTATCACAGATACAATTAATCAAGTAGTTATTGTAGAGCTGTATCACAGATACAATTAATCAAGTAGTTATTGTAGAACTGTATCACAGATACAATTAATCAAGTAGTTATTGTAGAACTGTATCACAGATACAATTAATCAAGTAGTTATTGTAGAGCTGTATCACAGATACAATTAATCAAGTAGTTATTGTAGAGCTGTATCACAGATACAATTAATCAAGTAGTTATTGTAGAGCTGTATCACAGATACAATTAATCAAATAGTTATTGTAGAACTGTATCACAGATACAACTAGTGAAGTAGTTTTTATATAGCTGTATCACCGATACAAATTGTTAAATAATCAATAAAATATATTTATTTTTCAACAAAGTGTTGAAACCGATTTGAAATGTCACTTAATGGGCGGGACGTCACTAATTCACTTCCGGATGAGACACTCACTGTTCACGGAATAAGGAAGTTAGGACAGTATTTTAATTACAAACAGTTTGGGTGGCAGTCATCTTGGATGCAGAATCATTATTTAATTTTCACTCCATATTATTGAAATATATTAATTTTAGAGCAACATTACATCAACAAATTTTCACTTCTCCCTTTTTCTTAGGTTTTTTCCAAACGCAACATCGGAATATAAGATCTGAATTCACACAATAATAGTTTTATCATATTCATTATTATTTCATAACCATAATAATGTATGCTTGACTATAACGAAAACTATATTGTATTCCATATACATTTCTATGGTGCTTTTAAAATGATAATTTTGTTAACTGATAATTACAAGATGAGTAACTATGATAATTTGCAAACAAGAAATACTGACAAGAGTTGATTGTACTTTGTCTTTGTTCTTTTTAATCTTTCCTTATTTTCCCCACCTTTAATTTATTATTTATTAAATATTTTATTCCCCTCTCTACTCTACCTTCATTCTTTACTAACTCCTTTATTCCTCTTTCTAATCTTTCTTTACTCTTTACTAACTCTCTTCTTCCTCTCTCTCTACTCTTCCTTTACTCTTTACTAACTCTCTTCTTCCACTCTCTCTACTCTTCCTTTACTCTTTACTAACTCTCTTCTTCCTCTCTCTCTACTCTTCCTTTACTCTTTACTAACTCTCTTCTTCCTCTCTCTCTACTCTTCCTTTACTCTTTACTAACTCTCTTCTTCCTCTCTCTCTCTACTCTTCCTTTACTCTTTACTAACTCTCTTCTTCCTCTCTCTCTACTCTTTCTTTACTCTTTACTAACTCTCTTCTTCCTCGCTCTCTACTCTTCCTTTACTCTTTACTAACTCTCTTCTTCCTCTCTCTCTACTCTTCCTTTACTCTTTACTAACTCTCTTCTTCCTCTCTCTCTACTCTTTCTTTACTCTTTACTAACTCTCTTCTTCCTCTCTCTACTCTTTCTTTACTCTTTACTAACTCCTTTATTCCTCTTTCTAATCTTTCTTTACTCTTTACTAACTCTCTTCTTCCTCTCTCTCTACTCTTTCTTTACTCTTTACTAACTCCTTTATTCCTCTTTCTAATCTTTCTTTACTCTTTACTAACTCTGTTCTTCCTCTCTCTCTACTCTTCCTTTACTCTTTACTAACTCTCTTCTTCCTCTTTCTACTCTTCCTTTATTCTTCACTAACTCTCTTCTTCCTCTCTCTACTCTTCCTTTACTCTTTACTAACTCTCTTTTTCCTCTCTACTCTTCCTTTACTCTTTACTAACTCTCTTCTTCCTCTCTCTACTCTTTCTTTACTCTTTACTAACTCTCTTCTTCCTCTCTCTCTACTCTTCCTTTACTCTTTACTAACTCTCTTCTTCCTCTCTCTCTACTCTTCCTTTACTCTTTACTAACTCCCTTCTTCCTCTCTCTACTCTTCCTTTACTCTTCACTAACTCTCTTCTTCCTCTCTCTACTCTTTCTTTACTCTTTACTAACTCTCTTCTTCCTCTCTCTCTACTCTTCCTTTACTCTTTACTAACTCTCTTCTTCCTCTCTCTCTACTCTTCCTTTACTCTTTACTAACTCTCTTCTTCCTCTCTCTCTACTCTTCCTTTACTCTTTACTAACTCTCTTCTTCCTCTCTCTCTACTCTTCCTTTACTCTTTACTAACTCTCTTCTTCCTCTCTCTCTCTCTACTCTTCTTTTACTCTTTACTAACTCTCTTCTTCCACTCTCTCTCTCTACTCTTCCTTTACTCTTTACTAACTCTCTAGTACAGTGACTACAGTGTGATTAACTACACCAAAAGCAGGTTAGCTTCTAACGAATTCTGCCCTAATTTGTAATCACTGTAAGATACCTACCTCCAGATTTAGAGATTTAAGCCTTGAAATTAAGTACGGAAACATGGTACACTGAATAGGGAATTAGGACTATAGGGTAATGGTATTAGATATTAGGGTAATGGTATTAGATATTAGGGTAATGGTATTAGATATTAGGGTAATGGTATTAGATATTAGGGTAATGGTATTAGATATTAGGGTAATGGTATTAGAGATTAGGGTAATGGTATTAGATATTAGGGTAATGGTATTAGATACATCAGGTAACATGATATGTGGTTCCTATGCTTAAGATATGTGGTTCCTAGGCCTAAGATATGTGGTTCTTTATGCCTAAGATATGTGGTTCCTAGGCCTATGATATATGGTTTTTTAGGCCTAAGATATGTGGTTTTTTAGGCCTAAGATATGTGGTTTTTTAGGCCTAAGATATGTGGTTCCTAGGCCTATGATATATGGTTTTTTAGGCCTAAGATATGTGGTTTTTTAGGCCTAAGATATGTGGTTTCTAGGCACAAGATATGTGGTTTCTAGGCCTAACATATGTGGTTTTTAGGCCTAAGATATGTGGTTTTTAGGCTTAAGATATGTGGTTCCTAGGCCTAAGATATGTGGTTCCTAGGCTTAAGATATGTGGTTTTTTAGGCCTAAGATATGTGGTTCCTAGGCCTAAGATATCTGGTTCTTTAGGCTTAAGATATGTGGTTTCTAGGCCTAAGATATGTGGTTTTTTAGGCCTAAGATATGTGGTTCTTTAGGCCTAAGATATGTGGTTCTTAGGCCTAAGATATGTGGTTCTTTAGGCTTAAGAAATGTGGTTTCTAGGCCTAAGATATGTGGTTTTTTAGGCCTAAGATATGTGGTTCTTTATGCCTAAGATATGTGGTTCTTTAGGCTTAAGATATGTGGTTTTTTAGGCCTAAGATATGTGGTTCTTTAGGCCTAAGATATGTGGTTCTTTAGGCTTAAGATATGTGATTCTTTAGGCCTAAGATATGTGGTTTCTAGGCCTAAGATAGGTGGTTCTTTAGGCCTAAGATATGTGGTTCTTTAGGCTTAAGATATGTGATTCTTTAGGCCTAAGATATGTGGTTTCTAGGCCTAAGATATGTGGTTCTTTAGGCCTAAGATATGTGGTTTCTAGGCCTAAGATATGTGGTTCCTATGCCTAAGATATGTGGTTCCTAGGCATAAGATATGTGGTTCCTAGGCCTAAGATATGTGGTTCCTAGGCCTAAGATATGTGGTTTTTTAGGCCTAAGATATGTGGTTCCTAGGCCTAAGACATATAGTTCCTAGGCCTAAGATATGTGGTTCCTAGGCCTAAGATATGTGGTTTTTTAGGCCTAAGATATGTGGTTCCTAGGCCTAAGACATATAGTTCCTAGGCCTAAGATATGTGGTTTCTAGGCCTAAGATATGTGGTTCCTATGCCTAAGATATGTGGTTCCTAGGCCTAAGATATGTGGTTCCTAGGCCTAAGATATGTGGTTCTAGGCCTAAGATATGTGGTTCCTAGGCCTAAGATATGTGGTTTTTAAGGCCTAAGATATGTGGTTCCTAGGCCTAAGATATTTGATCCTTTACTCCAATGTTATCTTGGAAATCAAGTAATTGAGTTGGAGGTTCTTTAATTAAAATGTTTTGGGTGCTATTCAAAGGCGGGTTTGATTCTCCATTGGGGGTGAGATGAAGGGGTGGGAGGCGGAGGGGGGGGGGTATGGAGCAGACGGTGCATCTTATTGCCATGTTAGGAAAAGACTTTGCAGGAAGTACCGGAGTTATTTTGTGAAGTACTGCAGGAGGGAAAAGGCGTGGCTTTGGCGGTTTCTTCCCCGGATGTTCCGTCCCCTCCGAAGAGGAATCAGCTTTAAGTGTTTCCTGCCTCACAACGAATGGGGAAGAGGCAAGGACGCGTGAATGGCAGTCACGAGAATAACTTGTCACGATGCAAACCCCCCTCCCTCTCTACTTTACGCTCCCCCCTTCACCCCCCCCCCCCCCTGTGAAATGTATAAGTACGGTAAATCAGCCGAAGCGTCAGAGGTAAAATGGGTATGGGGGAATTAAAGGACTTGAGGTGTCCTTTAACTGCTGCCACAGATGTTAATAGAGAAATTAAGGACATTGGAAGAGGTGTCCTTTAACTGCTGCCACAGATGTTAATAGAGAAATTAAGGACATTGGAAGAGGTGTCCTTTAACTGCTGCCACAGATGTTAATAGAGAAATTAAGGACATTGGAAGAGGTGTCCTTTAACTGCTGCCACAGATGTTAATAGAGAAATTAAGGACATTGGAAGAGGTGTCCTTTAACTGCTGCCACAGATGTTAATAGAGAAATTAAGGACATTGGAAGGGGTCAGCCGAGTGGAAGAGAACAAAATTGGAAATCTATTGAGAGAGAAAGAAGCAGCGGCAAAATATGGATTGAGATTTGTAGAATGGATACCAGATTCTCTCTTCAAACTTTAGAAATCTCTTGTATCATGGATACATGTAATAGTACCAGCTTCATTTTTCAAGTGCTAGGTTCCTTGTATCATGAATAAAAGGAATAGTTCCAGATTCTCTTGTATCAGGGATACATGTGATAGTACCAGCTTCATTTTTCAAATGCTATGTCTCTTATATCATGGAAACATATAGCAATACTAGATCCTCTTTTTATTATTTCTAGATCTATGGCATCATGGCTACATGTATCATTCTGAGAAGGTGTTCCAATAACACAGTGGATGCCTAAAAGACAGATAACGAGGTGAAAGTATTACTAGAGTAATTCATCTATTGGCTAAGGAAGCGCTAGTTGTTACCAGAGTAACTTTGGTATTATTTCACCCCATCCTAGCGACTGAGTGCTCATTTTCCAGGTGGGTGGAGGAAATCTCCTATAAGATCATTGGTGATGTGGCGAATTATCTTTCAATCGGGGGGAGGGCAAATAGGTCAAGTGATTGCAGAACCAATGGGGATTTGACGACACAAAAAGAGAAAGATGATGTCTTAAAGTGCTAATCCAGGGAAAAACTCTTAGATTGCAGCAAATAAATCAGTTTCATCTGGGGAGTTAGAAAGGCTTTCTACTGTTATTTCGTTTGTATATCTATTTGCTATTCTTCATTGTCACAGTTACACTCATTTCTATAGCAATGGTTAGAAATGTATCTACTTGAAAATAGATGATATAGGAAATAATTACTTCTTGGTATTATTTCAATAAATTATTCCTATGGAGAAAAGTATAAGTTCCGAGTTAACGGACAGTTCCACATTTTCGATCATATAAGTACAAAGTATATAATAATTATAATAGCTAGTTTGTATAGTATTAGAAAGAGGTATCGATACCGTTATTAAATAGTGGTGAAACTATTAGAAACTACTATTGGTGTAATTAATAATTTACAAATTTATTATTTTCACTAATAAATGAGTTAGAAAAGATTCTCTATTTAAATAATAATAACTGAATGAATATTACATTTAATATTGAAATAATATAAAATAATATGGGATAATATTATTAATAATTTAATTTAATATTTTTATGAAAGAAAAATGTTATAATTTTTATTTCTGAATTCCCGACTAGTCTTCAATTCCTGCCATTCCAGTTTGTAATTCTCATTTAAATGAATGGTCTGTGTGCTAGATAGTAACTTTACCTTATTTCTGACTAACTTTTTAACTCGTGTGAATTAACTTTGTTTGAGTTGAAGGAAGTTAGGGAAAGATCGGGAGAGTGGTGTCTGTGGTTCAACCACAGACAACCAGTGGTTGAACCACAGACAACCAGTGGTTGAACCACAGACAACCAGTGGTTAAACCACAGACAACCAGTGGTTAAGCCACAGACAACCAGTGGTTGAACCACAGACAACCAGTGGTTAAACCACAGACAACCAGTGGTTAAGCCACAGACAATCAGTGGTTGAACCACAGACAACCAGTGGTTAACAATTCACAACCAGTGGTTTACCCCCCTTTTCCGAATGCACTTGCACATGATTTTTTAAAATATATTTTTAATATATGTATAATATATGTATGATATATGTATAATATATGTATAATATATGTATAATATATAGGTAAACAAAACATATTGAACAATAAAATAGAAAATAAGAATTTATTTTTGAAAAAAAAAAACTTTAATGTTAGAGTAAACATTGGTTATAACGAATGTAAGCCTACACACATGTGTATAACACCGGTTTTGAAGGAAAATACCTATAAATTATCCCCCAATGTACATCATTTGCAAGAGGACATATATGACCACTTTGGGCATAAAGTCACTCACAATCAGTGGTTTAACGACGACAAACCACTCATTCCCAGTGGTTTAACCACTCATGGCTAGTGGTTTAACCACAGACTCTGTGGCGCTGTGTCTCTAATCAATATCTCCACACTACCATCTCCAGTCTGTCTCCAATAGTCTATACTCCATATGAAACCAAACACAATTACAGCCAGTATGGTATGCTACGAGATATCGGACAGATACACATCAACGATCATATATCAAAGAAATATATGATTTCAATTGGTATCCATGATACATGCCGGTATCATAGCTACATTTTTCTTTCTTTTCTACGTTGGCTCGTTGCTTTCCTACTTTGCCAAGCATACTTTAGGTTTAAATAAGGGCTTGATTTGCTAGATTGAAGTACGTATGTTTCTTTTGCATATTTTATTTTATTCCATTTTTGTCAGTATTTGAATAAAGCTATTGTCCTATTTTCTACGTTGGCTCTTTTCTTTCTCTACGCTGGCTCTTTTTTTCTCTACGTAGGCTCTTTTTTTCTCTACGTAGGCTCTTTTATTCTCTACGTTGTCTTTTTGACTCTTTACGTTTTTTTGTCTACGTTGGCTCTTTTATTTTCTACGTTGTCTTTTTGACTCTTTACGTTTTTTTTCTCTACGTTGGCTCTTTTATTTTCTACGTTGGCTCTTTGCTTTATTTTCAACGTTGGCTCTTTGCTTTATTTTCTACGTTGGCTCTTTACTTTATTTTCTACGTTGGCTCTTTGCTTTATTTTCTACGTTGGCTCTTTGCTTTATTTTCTACGTTGGCTCTTTGCTTTATTTTCTACGTTGGCTCTTTGCTTTATTTTCTACGTTGGCTCTTTGCTTTATTTTCTACGTTGGCTGTTTTCTACGTTGGCTGTTTTCTACGTTGGCTCGTTGCCAGCTTTCCATGGGTTCACCTTCAGTGGATCTAAAAAAGGTGAGAAATGATCTAAGCGGCCTTGGTCGTACTAGTGGCTACTCAATGGGCGTACTAGTAGTTACTCAATGGGCGTACTAGTAGTTACTTAATAGTCTTACATTAAGTACAAAATACTTGTTATTGTTATGATAATAGTTTACTAATTTCATCTTTCCAAAAAGAAACTTTACTAATTGTAATGCTTGTAGATATTTTATAATTGGTCTGGGTACACGATGACCAATTTATAAGATTAGACAATAATAGAAAATTAGAAAACAGTGATTTTAGAAAGTGGCATCATGCGGAAACTCTTTTCTATGTTAGTACATCAGTTAAGTCTACTGTAGTAAACATATAGAAATTTTACTATTTTTGAAAAGTGTAAGATAAAAAAGTATAAAGTAAAATGTTCAATATTTACGTAATTAATTAGATAGTAAATCAATATTACAAAAGTATATGTTTATGAATATAGTAGACAGTAAAGAATAGATATCTCACCTATGTATAATAATTATGTGTCTTTCCCAGGAATAATACCTTGTGGAGATGTTCTTTGAACTAAACCTCGTTAGGGATAACTATCCTATAAAACACCAACTAGGGATGTTATTAAAATACCCTTCACAGAGGGAAATGAAGAGCAAAATGAAGGGGGCTGATGAAGGGAAAGAGGAAAAGGAAAAGTAAAATTAAGAACGCTTATGAAGGGAAAGGGGGAAATGAAGAGAAAAATGAAGGGGGGCATGAAGGGAAAGAGGAAAATGAAGAGGAAAATGATGAGAGCTCATGAAGGGAAAGAGGAAAGGGAAGAGGAAAATGAAGAGAGCTGATGAAGGGAAAGAGGAAAAGGAAGAAGAAAATGAAGAGAACTGGTGAAGGGAAAGAGGAAAATGAAGAGTAAAATGAAGAGAGCTGGTGAAGGGAAAGAGGAAAAGGAAGAGTAAAATGAAGAGAGCTCATGAAGGAAAGAGGAAAAGGAAGAGCAAAGTGTATAACCCTGTCGGAAGATTTACAATTGGTACATTGTCTGTTATTGTCCATTACGGTAAATATTGATGGTATTTTATCGTAAAATATCATAATTTAAAACATTATCGTCAGGATAATTTGTCGGTAATGTCCGACGAAAGACGGTAGACTGTGTTTTAAATTTATGATAAAGTGCGATCAAATTTTCGTATAATCATTTACCTGCAGGTATCATGGATACCAACTAAAATTAAAATAAAATAACAATTATTATATAGTTTTTTCTTATATGACCGAAGATGTGAAACTGACCGATAATTCGTAACTTACTCTACGATAATATCGAGGTGTTTATCAGCAATTTTTATAATATTAAAAATATTCGAGACATTTCCCCATAAATTGCCTGAAATGTTGAATCAAAAAATAGATTGAATTTAAAAACATCCCAGATATTCCATATATATGTAGAAGCAACTTCAAAATCTAAAATAATATTTAAATAAATAGTACAAATATATCTTAATCAGAATTTTATATCTGTATCAAACATCTATTAGAAATACATTAAAAACTTTCTACCGATTCAAACATATTTTCAGTTTTCAATTTGAGATATTTGCATTGAAATTTTACTAGGGTAAGTTACGAATTATCGGTCAGTAGCTACTACATATTCGGTCATATCAGAAAAAACGATATAAAAATTATTATTAGATAGCACTGTGTAATAAAAAATAATTTTTATATCCTTTTTTCTTATATGACCGAAGATGTAGTAATGACCGATAATTCGTAACTTACCCTAGTTACAAATAAGTTGAAAGCAATAAGGGATGTAGTACATGATTGGGTGGAATGAGAACTTTAAACTGATACAAAATGTGCTGACTCATGACAAAGTAAAGGGAAGACATCAGAAGAAAAGCCAAAAAGAAACCTATATAGAGACATCTGGCCTATGGTAAAGGGACAATTGCCTTATTTTAGATAGGAAGTATAGAAAAATATTAATAGTGAGAATTTCATGGTGGAGAGACCTAGGATATAATGAATTATTTAATTGAATATTTAAATTGGTGTCCATGATATCTGCAGGTATCATGGATACCAATTACAAAATTGG
>CANNZV010005205.1:0-29960 GCA_947561585.1 Caprella mutica | reverse complement strand
ATGAAAGTAATTACAGTGAAATAAAAATGTAAATAAATGTAAGTAATTACAATGAAATAAATATGTATATTAATGTAAGTAATTACAGTTAAATAAATATGTAAATTAATGTAAGTAATTACAGTGAAATAAATATGCAAATTAATGAAAGTAATTACAGTGAAATAAATATGCAAATTAATGTAAGTAATTACAGTGAAATAAAAATGTAAATTAATGTAAGTAATTACAATGAAATAAATATGTAAATTAATGTAAGTAATTACAGTGAAATAAATATGTTAATTAATGTAAGTAATTACAGTGAAATAAATATGCAAATTAATGAAAGTAATTACAGTGAAATAAATATGCAAATTAATGAAAGTAATTACAGTGAAATAAAAATGTAAATAAATGTAAGTAATTACAATGAAATAAATATGTACATTAATGTAGGTAATTACAGTGAAATAAAAATGTAAATTAATGTAAGTAATTACAATGAAATATATATGTAAATTAATGTAAGTAATTACAGTGAAATAAATATGTTAATTAATGTAAGTAATTACAGTGAAATAAATATGCAAATTAATGAAAGTAATTACAGTGAAATAAATATGCAAATTAATGAAAGTAATTACAGTGAAATAAAAATGTAAATAAATGTAAGTAATTACAATGAAATAAATATGTATATTAATGTAAGTAATTACAGTTAAATAAATATGTAAATTAATGTAAGTAATTACAGTGAAATAAATATGCAAATTAATGAAAGTAATTACAGTGAAATAAATATGCAAATTAATGTAAGTAATAAAAGTGAAATAAAAATGTAAATTAATATAAGTAATTACAATGAAATAAATATGTAAATTAATGTAAGTAATTACAGTGAAATAAATATGTTAATTAATGTGAGTAATTACAGTGAAATAAATATGCAAATTAATGAAAGTAATTACAGTGAAATAAATATGCAAATTAATGAAAGTAATTACAGTGAAATAAATATGTAAATTAATGAAAGTAATTACAGTGAAATAAAAATGTTAATTAATGTAAGTAATTACAATGAAATAAATATGTAAATTAATGTGAGTAATTACAGTAAAATTAAATGTAAATTAATGTAAATAAATACAGTGAAATAAAAATGTAAATTAATGTAAGTAATTACAGTGAAATAAAAATGTTAATTAATGTAAGTAATTACAGTGAAATTAATATGTAAATTAATGTGAGTAATTACAGTAAAATTAAATGTAAATTAATGTGAGTAATTACAGTAAAATTAAATGTAAATTAATGTAAATAAATACAGTGAAATAAAAATGTAAATTAATGTAAGTAATTACAGTGAAATAAATATGTAAATTAATGTAAGTAATTACAGTGAAATAAATATGTAAATTAATGTAAGTAATTACAGTGAAAAAAATATGTTAATTAATGTAAGTAATTACAGTGAAATAAATATGCAAATTAATGAAAGTAATTACAGTGAAATAAATATGCAAATTAATGAAAGTAATTACAGTGAAATAAAAATGTAAATTAATGTAAGTAATTACAATGAAATAAATATGTAAATTAATGTAAGTAATTATAGTTAAATAAATATGTAAATTAATGTAAGTAATTACAGTGAAATAAATATGCAAATTAATGTAAGTAATTACAGTGAAATCAAAATGTAAATTAATGTAAGTAATTACAATGAAATAAATATGTAAATTAATGTAAGTAATTACAGTGAAATAAATATGTTAATTAATGTAAGTAATTACAGTAAAATAAATATGCAAATTAATGAAAGTAATTACAGTGAAATGAAAATGTTAATTAATGTAAGTAATTACAATGAAATAAATATGTAAATTAATGTAAGTAATTACAGTGAAATTAATATGTAAATTAATGTAAGTAATTACAGTGAAATAAATATGAAAATTAATGTGAGTAATTACAGTAAAATTAAATGTAAATAAATACAGTGAAATAAAAATGTAAATTAATGTAAGTAATTACAATGAAATAAATATGTAAATTAATGTAAGTAATTACAGTGAAATAAATATGTTAATTAATGTAAATAATTACAGTAAAATTAAATGTAAATTAATGTAAATAAATACAGTGAAATAAAAATTTAAATTAATGTAAGTAATTACAATGAAATAAATATGTAAATTAATGTAAGTAATTACAGTGAAATAAACATCTAAATTAATGTTAGTAATTACAGTAAAATTAAATGTAAATTAATGTATGTAATTACAGTAAAATTAAATGTAAATTAATCTAAATAAATACAGTAAAATTAAATGTAAATTAATGTAAATAAATACAGTGGAATAAATATGTAAATTAATGTAAGTAATTACAGTAAAATAAATATGTAAATTAATGTAAATAAATACAGTGAAATAAAAATGTATATTAATGTAAGTAATTACAGTGAAATAAATATGTAAATTAATGTAAGTAATTACAGTAAAAATAATATGCAAATTAATGAAAGTAATTACAGTGAAATAAATATGCAAATTAATGTAAGTAATAAAAGTGAAATAAAAATGTAAATTAATATAAGTAATTACAATGAAATAAATATGTAAATTAATGTAAGTAATTACAGTGAAATAAATATGTTAATTAATGTGAGTAATTACAGTGAAATAAATATGCAAATTGATGAAAGTAATTACAGTGAAATAAATATGCAAATTAATGAAAGTAATTACAGTGAAATAAATATGAAAATTAATGAAAGTAATTACAGTGAAATAAAAATGTTAATTAATGTAAGTAATTACAATGAAATAAATATGTAAATTAATGTAAGTAATTACAGTTAAATAAATATGTAAATTAATGTAAGTAATTACAGTGAAATAAATATGCAAATTAATGTAAGTAATTACAGTGAAATAAAAATGTAAATTAATGTAAGTAATTACAATGAAATAAATATGTAAATTAATGTAAGTAATTACAGTGAAATAAATATGTTAATTAATGTAAGTAATTACAGTGAAATAAATATGCAAATTAATGAAAGTAATTACAGTGAAATGAAAATGTTAATTAATGTAAGTAATTACAATGAAATAAATATGTAAATTAATGTAAGTAATTACAGTGAAATTAATATGTAAATTAATGTAAGTAATTACAGTGAAATAAATATGTAAATTAATGTGAGTAATTACAGTAAAATTAAATGTAAATAAATACAGTGAAATAAAAATGTAAATTAATGTAAGTAATTACAATGAAATAAATATGTAAATTAATGTAAGTAATTACAGTGAAATAAATATGTTAATTAATGTAAATAATTACAGTAAAATTAAATGTAAATTAATGTAAATAAATACAGTGAAATAAAAATTTAAATTAATGTAAGTAATTACAATGAAATAAATATGTAAATTAATGTAAGTAATTACAGTGAAATAAACATCTAAATTAATGTAAGTAATTACAGTAAAATTAAATGTAAATTAATGTATGTAATTACAGTAAAATTAAATGTAAATTAATGTAAATAAATACAGTAAAATTAAATGTAAATTAATGTAAATAAATACAGTGGAATAAATATGTAAATTAATGTAAGTAATTACAGTAAAATAAATATGTAAATTAATGTAAATAAATACAGTGAAATAAAAATGTATATTAATGTAAGTAATTACAGTGAAATAAATATGTAAATTAATGTAAGTAATTACAGTAAAAATAATATGCAAATTAATGAAAGTAATTACAGTGAAATAAATATGCAAATTAATGTAAGTAATAAAAGTGAAATAGAAATGTAAATTAATATAAGTAATTACAATGAAATAAATATGTAAATTAATGTAAGTAATTACAGTGAAATAAATATGTTAATTAATGTGAGCAATTACAGTGAAATAAATATGCAAATTGATGAAAGTAATTACAGTGAAATAAATATGCAAATTAATGAAAGTAATTACAGTGAAATAAATATGAAAATTAATGAAAGTAATTACAGTGAAATAAAAATGTTAATTAATGTAAGTAATTACAATGAAATAAATATGTAAATTAATGTGAGTAATTACAGTAAAATTAAATGTAAATTAATGTAAATAAATACAGTGAAATAAAAATGTAAATTAATGTAAGTAATTACAGTGAAATAAAAATGTTAATTAATGTAAGTAATTACAGTGAAATTAATATGTAAATTAATGTGAGTAATTACAGTAAAATTAAATGTAAATTAATGTGAGTAATTACAGTAAAATTAAATGTAAATTAATGTAAGTAATTACAGTGAAATAAATATGTAAATTAATGTAAGTAATTACAGTGAAATAAATATGTTAATTAATGTAAGTAATTACAGTGAAATAAATATGCAAATTAATGAAAGTAATTACAGTGAAATGAAAATGTTAATTAATGTAAGTAATTACAATGAAATAAATATGTAAATTAATGTAAGTAATTACAGTGAAATTAATATGTAAATTAATGTAAGTAATTACAGTGAAATAAATATGTAAATTAATGTGAGTAATTACAGTAAAATTAAATGTAAATAAATACAGTGAAATAAAAATGTAAATTAATGTAAGTAATTACAATGAAATAAATATGTAAATTAATGTAAGTAATTACAGTGAAATAAATATGTTAATTAATGTAAATAATTACACTAAAATTAAATGTAAATTAATGTAAATAAATACAGTGAAATAAAAATTTAAATTAATGTAAGTAATTACAATGAAATAAATATGTAAATTAATGTAAGTAATTACAGTGAAATAAACATCTAAATTAATGTAAGTAATTACAGTAAAATTAAATGTAAATTAATGTATGTAATTACTGTAAAATTAAATGTAAATTAATGTAAATAAATACAGTAAAATTAAATGTAAATTAATGTAAATAAATACAGTGGAATAAATATGTAAATTAATGTAAGTAATTACAGTAAAATAAATATGTAAATTAATGTAAATAAATACAGTGAAATAAAAATGTATATTAATGTAAGTAAAAACAGTGAAATAAATATGTAAATTAATGTAAGTAATTACAGTAAAAATAATATGCAAATTAATGAAAGTAATTACAGTGAAATAAATATGCAAATTAATGTAAGTAATAAAAGTGAAATAAAAATGTAAATTAATATAAGTAATTACAATGAAATAAATATGTAAATTAATGTAAGTAATTACAGTGAAATAAATATGTTAATTAATGTGAGTAATTACAGTGAAATAAATATGCAAATTGATGAAAGTAATTACAGTGAAATAAATATGCAAATTAATGAAAGTAATTACAGTGAAATAAATATGAAAATTAATGAAAGTAATTACAGTGAAATAAAAATGTTAATTAATGTAAGTAATTACAATGAAATAAATATGTAAATTAATGTGAGTAATTACAGTAAAATTAAATGTAAATTAATGTAAATAAATACAGTGAAATAAAAATGTAAATTAATGTAAGTAATTACAGTGAAATAAAAATGTTAATTAATGTAAGTAATTACAGTGAAATTAATATGTAAATTAATGTGAGTAATTACAGTAAAATTAAATGTAAATTAATGTGAGTAATTACAGTAAAATTAAATGTAAATTAATGTAAATAAATACAGTGAAATAAAAATGTAAATTAATGTAAGTAATTACAGTGAAATAAATATGTAAATTAATGTAAGTAATTACAGTGAAATAAATATGTAAATTAATGTAAGTAATTACAGTGAAAAAAATATGTTAATTAATGTAAGTAATTACAGTGAAATAAATATGCAAATTAATGAAAGTAATTACAGTGAAATAAATATGCAAATTAATGAAAGTAATTACAGTGAAATAAAAATGTAAATTAATGTAAGTAATTACAATGAAATAAATATGTAAATTAATGTAAGTAATTACAGTTAAATAAATATGTAAATTAATGTAAGTAATTACAGTGAAATAAATATGCAAATTAATGTAAGTAATTACAGTGAAATAAAAATGTAAATTAATGTAAGTAATTACAATGAAATAAATATGTAAATTAATGTAAGTAATTACAGTGAAATAAATATGTTAATTAATGTAAGTAATTACAGTGAAATAAATATGCAAATTAATGAAAGTAATTACAGTGAAATAAAAATGTTAATTAATGTAAGTAATTACAATGAAATAAATATGTAAATTAATGTAAGTAATTACAGTAAAAATAAAATGTAAATTAATGTAAATAAATACAGTGAAATAAATATTTAAATTAATGTAAGTAATTACAGTGAAATAAATTTTTAATTAATGTAAGTAATTACAGTTAAATAAATATGTAAATTAATGCAAGTAATTACAGTGAAATAAATATGTAAATTAATGTAAGTAATTACAGTGAAATAAATATGTAAATTAATGTAAGTAATTACAGTGAAATAAATATGTAAATTAATGTAAGTAATTGCAGTGAAATAAATATCTAAATTAATGTAAATAAATACAGTGAAATAATTATGTTAATTAATGTAAGTAATTACAGTGAAATTGTTTCTGGTGGGGGAGGGTAGTGAAACTCAGTGACCAGTTGGTCTATTTATTCACACATCCCGGGCAAGAAGGTTTTTTGCCTGGGATATTCCCTTAATATCTACAATATTCCCTCCTAGTCTACACTCACAGTTTGATGAAGAAGGAATATTCCTGTAACAATAATATTAGATATTATTCAAATTCTTATACGAGGGAATATTCCAGGAATATTGGAGAGTTACAGTATTCGGTCAGATATTATCCTAGGATATTCAGGGAATATCATATTTCTATAGTATTCCATGCGAAACAAATTGGAATATTCTTGGAATATATATTTTTGATAGCATTCCATTA
The DNA here is from genome assembly GCA_947561585.1 of Caprella mutica. Lineage (NCBI taxonomy): Eukaryota > Metazoa > Arthropoda > Malacostraca > Amphipoda > Caprellidae > Caprella > Caprella mutica. Next base: position 23,064 of record CANNZV010005205.1, on the reverse strand, counting down.
TGAATATCCCATAAATATCCCAAGAATTTTCAAGCTAGTTACATATAATAGTATTCCCAAAAATATAACGAAGGAATATCCCTGGAACATTTGGGATCTACAGTATTCTTAGTGAAACAATGACAGAATGTAACGGGAATCGAATGAAAAATTTTACTTCCTAAGAAATACTTTTGAATATCCCTGGAACTATTTCAATATTTTTGATAAGGAATATATCCCATTGGGTTATATGAAGGAATGTTCCTGGAAGAAGGGAAATTTAAAGTATGTATTTCAAACAACAAAGGAATGTCAATTGAATCGAACGATGATTTTTTTCTATTTCCTTAGAGTTTGGTTGTCTAATTTGAAAACTAAGAAACGTTAGTTTTTGAGATGAACTGTTGTAATTTGGATTTCATATGTTCTCTTCTAATTTTTACCTTCTATATAATTTTTAACACTACTTGTAGTTTTTGAGAATAGCGCAAGAGTTAAGCTCTTCGTCTATGAGGTGTTAGATTTTCGTGTTAGGTATGTGCTTCCATTTTCATCTTCCATTAATAACGAAACTCCTTCACGGAGTTTTTCTGCATCCATGAGCTTTGTCACCGACTTATAATGTGACTTCTTCTATAAGTCAGTTTCGTTTCTGGTTGCTTCTTCCAGTCTCTTGTATTTCAAAACGTCATCATTATGGCCTTTTGTTCTAGAGCAGATACTAAACAACCAAGTAAATTAAAAATATCGATCTAAATGAATAGAATATCGGATCAGTAATATTAATGCTGGCTCCCTATCAGAAATTAGTATACATAACAGAATTGATTATAAAGTATTTAAAGAATAAAAAATGATACAATTTCTACTGGTGTTCATTCAGTGGGAAGGTCATTGGTCAGTGTTCACTTTAGAGAATTATCAACAGATCGCTGTGGCGTATTTATGCATCGTGGTACCATTGGAAGAAAGTAGAGCAACAATCAAATTTATTTATAAATCAACTTACTAAAATAAAGAGCTTGAAGATTTAATAAAATACGAATAAAGAAGTTATTTTTATCCCTCTCTTCATTTAGCAATTCAGGTACAATTAAATAAAAATGTAAAGTTTCTCTGCCAATAGCTATCAGATTGCAGTGAAGGTCTCATCCGACTGACCCAAGGTATATTAACTACAAGGTAGAGTATTGCGCAGTTTCATATCAAGATGATTGCAGTTTTGTTGTGAAAGACGCTGGCTGGTGTGCGGCGGTGTGCCCCATGATAATTATTTTTAGATAGAATCATGGTCTGTTATTCATTCTTTTTAGAGTAAAATGCCTTTCAACATGTTTTTTTGGACTAAACTGGCTGTATTCAGCATTGTGAAAACTTTTCATATATTTTTTAGTAAGGTTTAATAGGGAAAAACGTATTGTTTTTCTTCAAAGTACGTTTATGTAAGAGCTGTCGATCCTGTCTCTTCTTATCCTGTCTATTTCTTCCTAATTCCTACATTTGTAGAAAACCTAAATAATTTAATCAGAACAATTACACTTTTTTCATTGCATCCGCACACAGCACAAACAACCACGGCAAAAATTCTTATATACAAATAACTAATTAACTCGCTGTATCTATTATTGAAGGGGCTCACGGCCGTGTGTTCGTATGTGCGTATTTGTTTATGCGCAGAGGAGTCTAAAATTCGTATCAAGGCGTAGCATACCTTGTTAAGTTAATGTACCTTGGACTGACCTCACATGTCAATCAATGCCTGCATGCAGTTGTACGTGGTCCATGTACCGAATGCATTGTCTGTAATTAACATTCTGCCTCTGTTTGCATTGCTTCAGGCTCGTCATTTCCACAAGTGAAATTCAATTAAAGGATAAATCTTTTTGTCTCGTTCTGAAGTGTAGATAACGCATCACTTCATTTCCTCGAAGATATTGCCATCTAATATTGGCACAGTACTCTATTACCTCCAATGAATGCTATGAGGAATAAAAAGCTATTTTCGTCATCTAATAATGAAACAGTTAAATTTATGCGCATTTATATATGAATGTACATTTATATGAATGCCACCAATAAGTAAATCAGAAAAATTGACAACCGATTCAAGTTTTTGCTTCAAGTAAATCGATCCTCCATAAAGTTCGTATAACTTATTACTCTATTTCAAAGTTTGATATTAGTATTTGAGGGCAACAAATTGTTATTTCTGCAGCTTCCTTCAATAAGCCTTCAGACTAGTGAGTTAGATTGGGTAATCGGACAGTTGGCCCAATGATATTTGGTCGAAATACTTTCATTTAAATGACGGTTATTTGATGATAAACAGTGGTTTGAAATTGTTTATAAGAAAACAACACAAAATGAGGGGATAATAAAACTACTTCTTACAATAACAAATGATAACATAATAAATTGAACAACAATAATGAAATCCATGATTAGAATTGATATAAATTGTTGTGTAAAATAAGTACCATTAAAGTTCATAAAATGGATAAACATTATTTACACAAGGAAAATTTCCTTTTCCTTTTTATAAAATAACTTTCAATTGCAAGGAAATAAAAATAAAATTAATTAATTTAGATGGAGACTGAATATGGATACACATATAAATCACATACAGCACTGCACTTTAACTTTAGTATGAATAAAACTGATAAGATAACTATTGAAATAAATATTAGAAATGGCTTAAAAGTTACTATTGAAATAACCACTTAGTACAATTTCTACCCATACACTTTGAAGGGTTTCTTTTCTAATTACCATGCAATTGTTTTTCCATTCGATTATGTTAATTTTCATTTTCTCAGGTGAGCAGACAGGTGACATGCGGCATGAACTCTTCCGCTTGCAATAACCTCTATATTAGTTAATATCACTTCAATTAAATAACTAAATTCACTCTAAACTTATCCAAGAACAACAAGTTTTCTTGCAACCAAAATTACGAATAATTTACTGTTAATAAATGTCTTATCAATCATTGCAGTATTCACCAAATAGTTCTAAAACCTGCTCCATTCCTGCAGTCATGCACCTCTCAAACTAAAGAAAGGAAATCACACCACTGGGAAAAAGAGCTGAGAAAATGTTAAATTGGGTTAAACTGATGACAGGAAAAGTCATTAACAATTGGCCTTGCTTTAGAAACATCAATTATACGAAAATCATTGAAAATTCAAATGTGAAAATTCATATGAATGTCATCAAAATGATTCAATATGCAAATTGAGTTACAATATTTTTGATGATTCCACAAGAGAAATTCATGAACGTAAAATGTTTGAAATAAAACTTTTAGTAAGACTACGAATGAATATAGCATTTTTTATGCATGAAAAATTAATTCTAGTTAGTTCAAAACTGCAATAAATGATTGGAAACCCTAATAATAATTTTGTAACCTAATCTCGATGTTCTATCGGGAGTTGATATCATTTAGTGTATTTATTGTAGTGATACTTGTGTAGTTTTACCTTGTGCAATATATGGGCTAACATGTCACTATAAACACTATTTATGTCACTATAAACACTATGTCACTATAAACACTATGTCACTATAAACACTATGTCACTCGTATGTCACTATAAACACTATGTCACTATAAACACTATGTCAAAATAATAGCAAGCACTATATCACTGCATGTACTGGCCAGCACTATATCACTATACTGGCTAGCACTATATCACTATACTGGCTAGCACTATATCACTATACTGGCTAGCACTATATCACTATACTGGCTAGCACTATATCACTATACTGGCTAGCACTATATCACTATACTGGCTAGCACTATATCACTATACTGGCTAGCACTATATCACTATACTGGCTAGCACTATATCACTATACTGGCTAGCACTCTATCACTATACTGGCTAGCACTATATCACTATAAACACTAGCACTATATCACTATACTGGCAAGCACTATATCACTGTACTGGCTAGCACTATATCACTATAAACACTAGCACTATATCACTATACTGGCCAGCACTATATCACTATACTGGCCAGCACTATATCACTATACTGGCTAGCACTATATCACTATAAACACTAGCACTATATCACTATACTGGCTAGCACTGAATCACTATACTGGCTAGCACTATATCACCATAAATATCCCCTGTACAATATAATATAAAACTCACTCTCTTTCTCAATGCAGAATAATATTTCAAAGTTGATTGCATTGCAAAACACTGCAGAAATTTCTGAAGAAATGCCTTTATAATATTCTCTATTAGAATCTTCTTTTTGCGTGCTGGCTAATAATAATATTAAGATACAACATAGCCTGGGAAGAAAGCAATATAATATAACCTTAATGAGATATAAATTTGTTCCAGACCTTCCAATTTAGAAATATTTTCCCCTTTATTGTGAGCTGAAAATTGGAGAAATGAATAACAGTTTAGACTCACGCTAGGAAATGATCTAGACATCTACTTTCAATAAAACATTGCTAATTACTTCTTTTAACCCTTTCAGGCACGCTATAGCTTCTATCCATTTTTTTTGAAGTTTTTATAGTTAAATTACGCTACTTTTGTTGTAAATAGACTTTAAACACACACAAGAAAACATTTTCTGATTCAGAATTTTTCATACGAGGTACAAAATAGTGGTTAGTCAGATTAACCACTATAACATAATTGCAGAATTCAGACTAACTATTATGCATTTTTTATAGTTTTTACGGTTGCATTACGTTACTTCGGTGTAAATAAACTATATACAAAAAATTGTAACATTTGCTGACTCGTTTTTTTTTTATATGAGGTGGTTAGTCAGACTAACCACCATTACCTAACTTTACTTTCATGTCGGAAGCAATATTACACCCTCCCTTGCTGACACTCTGTGTTCATCTGAACTTTGAAGGGTAAATGATAATTATGCACTTTATATGCACCCTAATGCATCCTTTTACTAGGTGGTTAGGTCTATATCAAACTGTGATTGTGAGCTATAGCACATTTTTTAGGTGGTTAGTACTACTAAGGATTAAGTTGCAAATAACTTCTTTCACTTGCACTATAATGTTAATGTTACAATTAAATGATATAAAGAGTACCATTGTGATGAGGTTAATTTCACGCGGTTAATGGAACCGTCTCCATCAAATCTGGAAAATGATTGCATAAAATTATGTCTTATACTCTAATATTAGAGCTAAAAGCAATCTAAAAGTGCTTCAAAAACAGATGGCCAATATTGTAAATTATACCTGTCAGGTCTGTCTAAAGACCTGTCAACACAGATATTGAGGGAATATTTTTATCTCGTATCAAATGATTAGTTGGGTAGATGGGTTCTAGGTAAATTCCCCCGCGGAAAATTCCACCACAGAAAATTCCACCACAGAAAGTTCCACCAGGTAAGTTCCACCGCTGGTAAGTTCCACCGCCGGAAAATTCCACCGCATAATACTGGATTTCATTTACAGAAGGTATAACATTTAATATTAACTGACTTAAAGTGAAATGTTTTTTTGTGGTAACCGAACAACATTTCATTAGTTAGAAATTTAAGAAATTATAAAAATATGTTATGTTAAGTCAATATTTACGAGATAAGCTAAGGCGAACATACGAAATTATAGACAGATCGAACGATCTTTTAAATATAAACCAATTAAATTTTTAATAAAATTTAAATTTTGGAAATTCATCAATAAAGTTCCACTGCCCCAGTGATCAACAATTTAGATTCCGTTTGATGAAACTGAAATTAAGGATATTTTGTTTGTAACATAATTTTTTTATATATATATATATTATCTATTATCACCCAAGTTTTTTAATGTACCAATATATATATCAATTTGTATCAGCGACGATAAAAAGTGGAATTAAATAATAAATTTGACACGTACTGAAATAAAATATTTAATTAGTATCGATATATTTTGATAGAAAAAGAAAAATTACAAAGCTGAAACTTTCTGTAACTGTATAATAATCTCTTTTGAAACTAGTACAAAATAAAGTTTAAATATATTGCGTTTCAACTAAATTTTGGACATAGAGTTAAGTAGGTTAATTGCGGTGCATTAGATTCGACCTAAAACCACAGACACACGAAAAAAAATCATAATTTCTAAACTCACATGAGATATATTAATCATAACACATACAGAGTTTTTTTTTTTGATATGCAACATCTTAATATAAATTCGGTTCAGCAGGTCTCTGATTTAAATTGACTCTAAAGAAATAGACACTAAAAATTTGCTTGTCATATTGCTGCTTAATATTAACATTTTCAATAACCTAACAAAATTTATTTTTTGTATCAAATATTAAAATCTGAGCTTTAGTGTTTCTGTTGACAGATTAAAAAAGCTAAATTTATCAGTGTTCCCACAGGTTGGTGTTCCAATACCAGCATCATAGTCTATCAATATTAACCATTTTTATTAAATATTTTATGCCCATATGATGGATTTTTAATTGTTTTATATTTAAAAGGAAGATTTGTTCATTTATGATTCTCAATTACCTAGACTTAGAAATACATTTTAAAACAAACTGTTAATTTAAACTGTTTATTTGTATATTTTTTTCAAAATGGTGGAATCTTCCGCAGTGGAATTTTCCACATCTTGCATTTAACGCCAGTGGAATCTTCCTGGTGGAACTTTCCACGGTGGAATTTACCGGCCACGGGGTAGATGCATTACAGAAAGGACACAACATACAATCAAGAGTCACCACGTTAAATTATGGAACAAGAATTATTTCACTTAGACAATTCTTTATTTGAGTTAGACAATTAGATCAAAGCAATCAGTAGACGATTCAAAAGCACACATGTGTTAAAAGGTTCTAGGAAATTTCGGTTTTGGAAAACTCGATCTCAGTTTATAATGATGTTATTAAAGAACAATAATAGTATTAGAAATTATTAGTAGGTACTAAATGTGTAGTTTTTTTTATTAAAATCGGATAGTATCATTTAACAGTTGTAAAATGCTACGTAACATTAGTAATTTCGACATTTATTTAACATGAGATTTGAGCGGAAAATTCGGTCTCAGGTATAAATAAAACTTATGAATTAGATGTATTGTAGGGCGTGCCGCCACCCGAACCCCACTGCCAGGTCATTAAACAATCATGAAGTGTTCAGAACAACAAACTAGCGGATACAGCAAACTACATAATGGTCATTTATGTTGAGAGGTCATTTATAATTCTGAGACTGAAATTTCAAGACCGAATATTCCGAGACTGAAATTTCCGGCCCCCGTGTTAAAAACAACCGTTACGTACACACCAACATACAGATAGAGTTTTATTATTTCCCTTTCATTATATTGAGTTTCGAATAACTAGAGAATATGACAGCAGCTGGACACTGAACTAATTGATAGGATTACAATCTTTAAAAATTGTAATGAAATTTATTGCATTTTAGTGTTGAAATAATTGGAGTTAATTCTAATCTATTTGCAAGATTATTCCAAACGATACGCAAACAGTTTGATGATTTGGTAGTTATTAAGAAAACAAGACATGTAATACAAATTTCTTTTAAAGAAGTGAAATATAACCAAACTGTAATCTGAAAATGAAAATTGATACTTCACGATTGTAAAAGAAAAAACTATTAATTTTATTAATTTGGTGAATACTGCAATGATTGATAAGACATTTAATAACAGCAAATTATTCGTAATTTTGGTTGCAATGAAACTAGTTTTTCAATATAAGTTTGGAGTGAATTTAATTTAACTAATTTTATTCAATGTTTAAAAATTTGAACAATATATTTATAGGATCAAATTTAATTATGATTTCTTAGAGAAATGAAATTCTCTACTATTATTTATATTTTAATGAAATGGAAATTTTCTCCATTTCTTTGGAATAGAATATGTCTTAATTTTCTTTATTAATAAAAACTACCAAATCATCAAACTGTCTGCGTATCGTTTGAAATAATTTAACAAATAGATTAGAATTAACTCCAAAATGTTAATTAAAATGCAGTACATTTCATTACAAATTTTGAACTATTGTAATCTGTTGGGGCTCCAGTTGATGTTAGACTAAGGACTGTCGATCACGCGGTAATTGAGGCAAGTTATTAAAAACTCAATGGAGTAGAACTCCTCTATAATGAACTAGAACTAGGTCACTGTACACTACAGGGTGACGCAAAAATATTAGGAAACCCATTTTCAAACTAGTTTATTTTACAAACTACTTAAGCTAGAAATTTTCTTTAAGATTAGTTTTATTCCTTTACATTTTCTGCACCTATCTTGAAAATCTGGTAAAGTTAATACAAAAATTCAGCATTCTGCAGAGAATTAAAAAAAGGTAATTAAAAAGAGCTTGCGCGTGGATGAAATATACAAAAAAAAATCACAATAGGTATAATTCATTTCATATGGATGTAAAAACATTAAATTATATTATTTTCAGTAACAAATAAAAGACAATTAAAACCTTAATTATCATTTGAGAATTCAAGTTTGATATAAAATTAATATATTTAATCAAATCAGTTCGTCGTTAACTTGTATTCCCTATTCGAAAACCTCAAAATGCAGCCTTCAAAAGAACGAAGAGTTTTTGTTGTAACAAGTTATTTAAACACTAAAAGTTTTAAACAGATTCAACCTCATTTTGAACATAACTTTCAGGAAAGATCAACAAACTATAAAACCATATTGACATATATTAATAAGTTCAAATCTGTATAGAAACAACTTTATTTTGCACAAAAAGCGATTAGGTCGCAAACACATGAAAACATTAATCTTATTCATGAACAATTTATTGAGAATCCAAACATATCAATCAGAAGCAATGAGTGAGACATCACTAAAGACACATTTCACCGAATTGTTAAACACGATGTAAATTATCATCATTTTAAGAAGTAAGTAAGGCTTGAACTCTTAGAACTGATTTACCGCACAGTCTAAATTTTGCAAAATGGTTTCTGCAAAGAAATGCTCGTTTTGGAGAAGACATCGTGATTGGTAATAAAGAAGTATTTCCATGAATGAAAGAGTCGATAAACAAAAGGTTTATTGAATGAAAAATGGCCTTTTTGAATTTTACTACTACCATATGGAAATAGATTATACCTATTCTGAAGTCTTTTTGTGTTTTTCGTCCTCGCGCAAGCCCTTTTTATCTATATTTTTTCATTTCGCTGCATGATATTAAATTTTAGTCATTAGTTTGACAGATTTTCATGAAAGTTGAAAAATAACAATACAAATAAAACTGTGTTATTAGTAAAATTCAACCTTTAATAGTTTGTGAAATAAACTAATTTTAAATTAGTTTCCTTTTTTCTCGCCACCCTGTATAGAGCTTACTTCATTATATAGGAGTCAAGAGATGGCATTCTATTGCAGACTTCACAAAATATATTTTTTATAGAGAGTATTTCATTTGTACTGAGGACTCTATATTATAACAATCAGGATATTCACTATACAGGAGTTCATTATAGAGGAAGTGTGTTGTATATTGAACGGGAAATAATCAAATTCTCTCTGTATTCTGGTGTTTATATGTAACAGTTGTTTTTAACCATGTGCGGGCAGTTCACCGTTTGACTCTTGACCGAAGGACATTTCCCAAACGTCCCTTCGGCCAAATGTCTTTCGCTGAAGTGTCATTCGGAAAAGTGTCCGTCAACCTTTTTAACACCTATGTGCTTTAGAATCTCCTGCTGATTAATACATTTAGAATATGATTAGTAGAATATGATTTATTAAATTCATTTGTTTTAGTGCTATAGTCGAATGCAGTAAGAGAATTAGGTTGATTTAAAAAAACTGTATTATTAATATAATTTCAGAGTTGTCGTTATTTGACCATCCATTCAGTTATACAAAATGACCGAACAAATACATAAAGAATCATATAAAAACAAAAACTATTAATTCTAACACAGGCGTTTTTTCATTCTGTACAAAAATACCTTCCTCCATTGTAAACAAAAATAAGCTATAACCAGAGGTTTGAGAATTAGAATTAAATTAATACTTGATCACATTTCAATTATAACTGTTATAATCTGGTAATCGTAGAACATGTTACATGTTCTCATTCTGTCATTTATCATTAATTAAAAGCCAATTGCAGTGAAATGAAAGGCAACAATTTGTGAAATTAAAAGCCCTTTGTTTTGTTGCAAACAAGTCAGGAGAGATTTCAGAAAGAGTTTATGAGTTGAATTTCTAAAATGACAGCTTTTATTATAGCTCATAAAGTACTCTTATAAGGTTAACTCTTAACAGAATTTTATGTGCAAATGAAATAGTTTGACTAAATCACGAGGAGATTCACTTCACTGTTCGATTTTCTAATAGATTAAATAGAAGAACGAGGAAGGATTAGTAATGATCTCTCAAATTGTCGTATATTTAAGTATAGGAATCAATAATGTATTGGTACAGGACACTGACCTCATGGGTGCGGATTGGAGTTTTTCAAAATCACCATAACAATAATATTTGTCATTAGCTAATCAGTAATCAGTGAAAATATATTTTTAAATTAGTAACATGCAAAATGATTACTGATGTTCATCATTAGATTCATTTCCAGTTTCCATCACTGGAAAGAATTGAACATTACCTTCTTCGTCATCTGAAATTTCAATAACTGAACTGAACTGTCTAGTTAATAAGAAGATTTGACGACAACAGATTTTTTAAATTTTGAGAGGAAACTTTATTATTTTTCCTGTCCGTTATATCACACACTTTGTAGATTGATAATGGACACTAATTTCATCTGCAGATAGACGACATTTCAAAATATATTTTGATTCTTTGCGCTATGAAGTCATTTTAAAATAACTTTCAAGTAGTAAAAAAATAATTTTATTGATGGATCACTTTGTTTTGCGAATGTATGATTTAATTTCTGCTGTTTATTATTTATGATATTTCTATACTAATACGAAGGAAAATGATTGGAGAGATTACTGATGTTTGGATGCCAAAAAAATTAAATATAATATTTTACAATAGTTTCAAATACTACAAAGAAATTTCAAATTAATTACTACTGCACAAAATCTCATTTCATTGAACACATTATAATGGATAATGAAATCCTGTATAGTGAACAATCCTGATTAGTAGAGTCCTGAGTAATGAAGTACCTTATACAATGAACATATTTAGTTAAGTCTGCCATAACATGCCCTCAGTTTTCTACGCATCTTCTTACTTCTATGTAGTGAAGTAAGCTCAGAATCAATTTGAATTGATGGCAGCGAGTGACATCATCTTTTACAGCTTTGCAACTAATTGCCATGGCGCTACATTTGGAAGAGATTCTGTAACATTTGGATGAATCTATTAGCCGGTAGCTATGATACAAATCATAATAACTCTACTGAGTAATTATGAAAAATATAACAATCATTTTCGTGAATCAAACCATGTTTCAATGAAAATATAATAGGTACCTACTTCTAATTTCCTTTATATTTATTGATCGTCACCCTACGCAAATATTAATATTTGAATTCAAAATATTAAATATTGTGAATTACACAAAATTGATAGTGATACTAGTGAGAACACGTTATTCTTAACGAGTGAGTACACTGGTTACAAATATTTTTCTTGAATCAAATCTTGGTTCAGTCAAAATATAAATTGTACTTCTAATTCATAAATATTAATTCTCTCTGACATGTGGATATGAGTAGGTGAAGTGTGGTGCATTTTGTGTCCTAGAAAAAGGAGGTTAATAATTATTTGTAACCTTTATGACTAATATTTCCTGGTCATTTTCAAGGTCGTATATTTGAATTGGGATATACAGGAGGAAGGCCTCGTAAATAGTTTATTTCCTTGAATTATTTTCTTGTGAAGCTAGGCCTACTTTGATGATTATTTTTCAGTCGTTAGATTTGCACATTCTCTGCTTGCAAGGAGTATAACATACCAAAAATAAAATTAGAGTATGTGATTTTGAAGGAAATTTGATGACAAATAACGTGCAAGATTGCTTCTCCTAATTAGTCCTATAATTACAATAAAATAAACAAATAGATTAAATAATTTCGAATGGAAGTAATTGCAGCCAACTGAGTAAGAATTATACGCAAAACTTATATCACATTATATTATTGTTAAAAACATATCTGATCAGTTTCTTATTTTAAAAAAAGAGTCAAAGCTTTGTTTTCAGCAGAATTATTGAAAATGATGTAACGGCCTGTGATGTTCTCACAATTGCAGCTAATTCGTAAAACTTCTTCTCTCGTGAATTACCCCTGGGTAATTTAAGGTAATACACCAATTAGCGGATATGAGTCGTATCACTCCTTTGGGAATGTATATTTCACCTCTAGAATACCACACAATGCTACTATTTGGAAGAGAGATCATGATGATTATATATTCTTAAAGGTCCCTTCCAAGATAAATTACATTTTCTCTACATTGATTAAAATCTAAATCAATTTTATTCTTCCAGCACTAAGGTTATATAACAATTAACATAATGTATCCAGTATTTACCTCGTAATTAAATATATAATAAACATTCACATTCAATCTTCACTGTCCGACTTTTTAATATTAATATAAAATAAACAAAAAAAGAAGGTTTACTAACTATCTCTCGTATTGTCATAATTTTAATGTCAATTAGGTATTCAGGAACCTATTGTTTTTTTAGAGTAATGGTATACCGTAGATAGCTATTAATGATATACATACAAAAATGTTTATTTTCAACAACTTGATACAAATTAAATTAAACAATATTTTATGCTTTTTGGCAAAATCTGGTCTTACTTTAAGATGAACTCTTTTCAGTAAAGGAGTCTTGTGAGGCTTGAGACTCTCTGTGGAGTACGGTACTGATGGTCCTCTTGCAAACTTTGGCACCCATGTTGCGCGCCAAATGTCAAAAAAAAATTGAAATGGTTTGCAATTCTATATCCAGTAACCTTAGATATGATGAATAGAGTAATAAACATTTTAGAGTGGAGGAGACCTTTAATTAAGAATATCTCCGGTTTTCTAACAATTTTTAATAATGAGAAGCTAAATTTAGTTTTTGTTTAATTACGGAAATAATTAACTTTTCTTAGATTTACGGTACAATTCCATGCAAAATTTACTAATACCTGATGGTAACTTTTTTCCGGGAAATAATAAACACATTTTAAACTTGGTATATATGCATTGAAATGAAAATAATTAATTTAGTAGGATATTTAACGAAATCGGAGATCAAAGGATATATAGCAGAAGACAAAAGAAAATTGAATAGAAAGGACATAATAAAAGCAGTCAGAAAGTTAAGTGATTCCCTGAAGTCACCTGCCAGTCAGTGACGAGTTCATGTGTGCAGAAAAGCTACTCCGTAAATAGAGTCGTGTATTTTAAAATGAATAGCATGAAATAGAGCTACCGATTATAATCCCTGCTAATAATATAGCCATCGTGTAATGTCTTTATAATAACCTAAATATACTGTAATTCTGATACTCGATAACAAAATCTCAATTATCCACAGTGATCTTTCATATCAAGTAACTACTTGTATTTTGTTCAATTTTCATATTTCAGTTGTGCCTCTATACAATATTATGCACTAAATTTTATTATGGTACATTATATTTATTTGAATCAGAGAATGTATTTAAATAGAAAACAATGATCTAAATAAAAGCTAGAATTAAGAAATACAATGAAAGAAAGAGCTAACATTCATATTTTAAACATACTCTTCAATCCATTATTAATTAATTAAATGAGGCTTTAAAACATAACAATAACGAAATACTAATATTTTGATATACGATTACTAAGTCTGCAGCTCTTTAACTGGATGGTAGTCGATGGTTGTCAAACATGTTGCTGTTGATGTGAATGGTGGGTTAAATTTATCTAAAATTCACCAAAGGACTAAAGGCACTCAACATAACCAAATTTGAAAAAGATTGATTAATATTTAATTAGTATGCTTGTCATTTTTGTGTCTCAGACTAGTTGAATTAACTCAGAAACTAATTTTCTTCCAAATAAAAAATAGTTTCCGTCTGTTTCTCAAAATAATTGAACTTAATTAATTTTTCTGTATTTTTCTATACTTCCATGAAAAACTGAAATTTGAAAGAAAATCTAAATATTTTTAATTGCTGTTTTCCCCTCATTTTTAAATTTGTCTCCTGTTACTAAATGTTCTCCTATACTAACTATAGGGTTTAAATATTCAAGAACATAAAAGTTTGTTATAAATTCATCCATCAAATATAAATATATAAAAAATACTCTATTATTCTATACCTATAGTTAATATTCATTCCACTTTCTCGTATAATCTAACTGCCAAATTAAAACTTATAACCGTTATTTCGGTTTGCACGACGTCAGGTAATTTGATCTGAATTTGAATTTCATCTGCTTCACAGCAATTCTTCATTTCCAAAAGTAATATTTAACTGCATAGCAATTATGAAATAGAAGTTAAATCAGTAACGTATGTAGAAAATGAATTAGATTTTGTATTCATAATGATGATCATAGAATGTGAATGGTTATTGCTAGTCAGATGTAGTCAAATCAGATAAAACATTTGTAATTAATATAATATTTAACTTAAACTAAAGTATTAAATGCTTTGCTTATGAAAATTAAATCAATTTTCGAACTATACCTGAAATAAATTGGAAATGTGAGTTTAAAACAGTTGCATTAGTTTCTCAACACAACACAGGAACATCGGATTTATATATTGTGAAGACACTTTCAATTGCAATATCGACTGTTTGGAAGAAATTAAAACTTTTCAAAGAAGAGGAAACTTATCTGATCGTCCAAGAAATGGAAGACTGCGCTCACAACGTCCAAACTCCATTATCCGGGAGAGAATTAGGAGAAAACACAGGAGATTCATGAAGCAGATGGCAAAGACCATTAACACCAGAACAAAGAGACGAATTGTTCGTAACACCTCAAAATGTCTTCCTTCACACCTCATAAGAGACAAACATTCTAAGAGGCTACAAAGTAAAAAGATTGAAGAGAACAAAAGTTTTCCCGAAGTAAGAAAAGAATAGGGAGACTGTTTGGATATTTTCAGTTAAATGTAGACTCGTAATCGCCAAAGTGACAGAATTATTGGAAGAAATATCAGTGAAGTTAAACACTAAGATATAGTTTACCGAAACATGAAACCAGTATCTGACAATGTGCAAAATTCAGACTCTTTATAGTTTCTTATTCAAGTTATCTATGTGATATGTTAGAATATTTCAGCTAATGGAAGATGTAATTGAAGTTTCTGTCCCATAAAATAAATTAGTTAAATCATAATTAAGTTCTGCAATTAAAAATATATTTTAGAGCTTTTGATGCCTGATGAGCTTGGAAGAATATTAAATGCCTCGAACTTAAGAGAAACGACACACATTTCCACGACTGTGAATACCACCTGCAGACTTAACAAGAACTCTACGAATGGATAAGTTTGATTTTACAAAGGGTCGTAAAGTATTATAGGGTCGGACAGGGTATCACTGCGCATACCCTTTTTATGGGGTATCACACCACACCTCTTATAATCATTAAACTACTTGTTTTAGCCTAAATCTGATTGTACCATCATTTCAAGCATCTTCTTTTCTCCCATAAACACCATGAACCTATAAGTATTTTTACAGCTAAGTCGCGATGTTTGAAGTGCTCTCAGAACGATCTGAAAAAAGTTTGCGCTGATGATATTAGATCCCGCAAACTCTCTAATAACTCCAGAACCAAGATTAATGGATTCATATTGTTTTAACATGTTAGCACAAACATTAACAGTTACATTATGTCAAATTTTCAATTTCTCAGTTATAACGGTTTTCCCGCCACAACCGTGCGCAGAGATACTCCAGATAATATCGCATATTTGTATGTAAATAAATATAAAAAAATATGAGTTTTTAGCTATTAATGAAGGCATAAATTTAAAAAAAGGTGTTATTTAATTATAATATTGATTGACAATAAACTTACGATCGTAGTAGCTATGCTACTTGATGTGGGGGGCATTAAGATAGGGAGAGGGGGTATTTGGGTGGGATGAGAGGTTTTTGAATTAAATATTGATTAGCATTAAACCTACGATCGTATTATATTACTTGATATAAGTAGTTAACTAGTTACGTAAAATTTGAATGTTAAATTTGTTGCAGATTATGTGTTTAAAAAGTAAGGGACAATTAGATTGGGGAGATGGCATGTAGAGAGGGAAACGCAGACATGTGGATTTGGATGCGGGAGAAGTGGAAGGAAAGGGAATTTAGATGGAAAGAGAGGGGAATTTAGATGGGAGGAGAGGGATATTTAGATGGGTAAAGAAGGGGTTTTAGATATTGGGTGGTAAGGGTATTAAAATGAGGAGAGGAGTGCTGTATTTTGCAAAGCGCAGTAATACCCCTTCATGTGCACCCCTATACACTCACTAAAAGTTACGCACGAAATGTTGTAAATAAGTATTTCATTTATTTAGGTATTTTTTCAAAGCTGGTTGAGAACCATCCTCATTTATGATCCTTCCATCACGAGAAAAAGAGTTTCTCTAGAACATATAGTTTTTGAGTAAATACAAAGTTTGCGGGATAATGCGCGGTGATACCCCGTCCGACTCTAGCAGTTTCTTGCGTGCTCCCGAATAGAGTTTTGAGATTTGAAGTAAAATTCCTAATAAGCTTTTATTCAGAGTCAATACACAATATCTTATCGTTGCTTACAGCATTAATACAACGACTATATCAGAATATTTTTTTTTCCTACTCTATTTTAATTAATCAACATAACTGACAATGATTTACAACTAAAGAAATGAACTTACACCAAATAAATCAATTTTAATGGATCTAATTATATCTTTGAAGATGTATTGATACTGTTGCAACTTGCAATATATTTAAGATACCATTACTTAGAGCTACTAAAATACTACTAAAATACAATAAAATATTGTATATATTCTAAGCTTGGAATATCTTCATTTATATTTTAAACAGCTATGAATACGGACATATCCCGCTCTTATTAATACTCATGATTATTTCTCCTGGAAGAAATCGGGAGTAATTTTGGTTGGTAGATTTTAATTAAGATGTTTTTGCCGTAGCTATTGCAGGTGGGATAAATTACAGATAACTAATTATTGTATTGTAAATAACGCATATACTATATAAATAACCACACAATTATTTTTTATCTATCGTACCTGCATAAGTTACGGCGGAAACAGATTAACTGAAAAGGGCCAACCAAATTACCAAAATTACTCATATACAGTTTATATTGTCTATAACCGGAGAGGAGATAGTCTTATTCTATTATTATTCTTAGTCGTAGTAAGATCGGGGTTTGCTTGTGTTGATTAAACTAATTTAGAAAAGTACTAAATACCTGTAGAATGTGCCTCTAAGTGGTCTTGATACTTACTGCTGTACGATAAGTATATGTATGATTCGCTACCCACAGGGGCTCTATCCTGAAGCTGTCTGTGGTGAATGGAAGAGAAGGGGGGTGGCGTCCCTTGGGCCCCGAACTGTTATAATTTGGATTATGGATTGTCTTTTTTCATTTTTACCATGCTAATCATTTTTTTAACGCTACTTGCAGTTTTAGAGGATTGCGCTAGGGTTATGCTCTTCAACTACGAGGTCTTAGATTTTGTGTTAGGTAGGCTCGTAGGCTTCATTTATTATCACCTCTTCATTTTCCTCTTCCTTCCGTGAGTGCAGTCACCGGTGCTTGTGTCCCGTTTCGTCACATTCCTTGGTAAGTGACTGTATTCACGGAGTAGCTTTTCTGCATCCATGAGCATTGTCACTGACGGTGGTAAGTGATCTTGTTCATGGAGCCACTTTCCTCTCTAACTACTTCTTCCAGTCCCTTGTATTTAATTCCCTTTTGACGTCAGCGATATGGCCTTTGGTTCCGAAGCAGACGTTAAACCCCCTAATAAATTAATTAATTAATTATATGATTCGCTAATCTTTATTCGAATCTTTGTTAAATGAAGTCTACTACTGTTTTATGTATCAAATATAATACATTATCTCGGATAATAATAAATAGAGTACACATTTGATAGTTTCAATTATTCGAACTTGGCTTTCATATCTCATTTCATTTCAGGCAACCAATCGGATTAAGTTAAAATTGCCAGATTTCAGAATGGACTTGCATATAGTTCCATGCCCAGTTCCACCTCATTAGAACTGTCGCATGAAATCAGGACAACCAATTACCTGATTTAAGTCCTTTATTGGATGTGAGCCTAGTGCCTTATTGTAACATTTACCTCTGATGAACATATTTGAATGTTATTACAATTTTTTGTGAAATTTCGTTTGAAATAAAGTCCTGTGAATAATATTGAAGAGCAAGTTTTCTTGAAAAAACTACCTTCAGCTTCAGAGTCACTGTCCCCTCCGTCAAAGAGACAAGTTGCGATTTCCGTAAATGTATAATAAATATGAAAACTCTGAAGAAAATAAAGATGATATATAGGAAGGAGTCAAATTACAGTTTGCCAAGGACCTAACTTTTACCTCATTGTCTGAAACTTGGATATCAGCAATGATCTTATTGAGTGCAAAAACAATAAGTTTGGACATACGTGTAATTAATATCAATCTCTTGCTCTGCCTCTTCAATTAGTTAAAGAGTTTTTATAGTTTAGTTCAGGTGTTAGTTTACACCTTTCTCAGAAGCGATGAATTATGTTTAAGTCTCAGAGATGCACGAGTATGAACTTTTGATTTAAGTGTTATATTAATAAACATGTACGAGTAGAATTGGTTAAAAATAAGTACCTTAAAAGGTGTCCAAAAGGAGATATTTATGCTAAAATTCAACGTGTACATTTTGTGTATTTACATATCGTGTAATTTTCAATGTCTGAATAAATCTCTCAAAAGTTCCTAAATTTACGTGTTACCATCATTACGATTAATATCAGAGTAAATGAAAGTTTCTCTCCTGCAAAAAATATTCCCCAATAACTAACGCGGAATTGTTATTGGCTGCAATAACAATATTAGCTTTCTCGGTTTAGATTACTTATTTCTGGAAAGGCAGACTGTTGCCGTGTTGTGGGACATAATTGAAAGGGAATCCTAGTTTCAGATGATACGATTTCAAATTTAGGTGTACCTCTGTATGCGTGCGCGGAAAATTGCCACTGGGAAGATTGCCACTGGGAAAATTGCCACTGTGGGAATACTGCCACCCGGAAAATTGCCACTGTGGACAATTGTCGCTATAAAATATATTAATAATATAGTGACAAACTAAAAAAAAAATTTACTATATAAGAAAATATCAAACTGAATACAAAAGTATTTGAATCTGATGTAAAGAAAATGTTAACTGTGCATTCCTCTTTCATTGACAAATTAAAAAAATATTCAACCATGAAACGATCAATGAGCCAGAGAGGCACATTTCGGTTTGAAATATTTAACCATAATTTAAGCATAACTTTCAAATAAATAAATATATTTCAATTCTTTTTATCGCATAAAGTTCCAAAAAAAGTTTCTCACCACTCTAGACTCTAGGGTCTAGCAAATGACGTGAAATTGGTAATATTTTAATTCTCTCATCGTTGTGTTATAAAAATATTGTTATTATAAAAAGAAAACAACAGTTTTAAGCATTTTTTAACTTTTTCCTGGAAGCAGTTTTGTGTAACTATCCTTTATACTCCTGTTTTTCAACATATTGTGAAAAGAAACATATTACCAATTTGAAGTCATTTATCAAAGTGATTAAAAAGATTTCAGAATATAATACAAAAAGAATTAAAATAGCTTGATTTATTCCAAAGTTATAAGCAGTTTAATTCGATATTCCTTTTTTTTTGTTCATACTGTATACAAGACTAAAAATTATAAAAATACTAAGTACATTTTAGTGCACTTGTGAATGAGAGAAAATAACTTGACGACAAACTAGTAGAGCAGAGAACCTTTAAATGGTTTAAGTCTAAAGAGAACAATTACAGAACATTAAGCTAAGATTAATTGCGTATCAGCACACTCACACCCACCGACGGAAGAATTAGATCGTATAATTTGTCAAAATGAGATGTAAACATTGTAAAAGTTCTTATAGGTATATTAAATTCTGATCAACATTGCATTCAGTACCTATATTTTTTGGGATTTTCTGCATGAAATTATATATGCATGAATTTATATATGTACAGTGGCAATTTTACGGGTGGCAATATTTTCACAGTGGCAGTTTTCCCACAGTGGCAATTTTCCGGGTGGCAATCTTCCCTCAGTGGCAGTTTTCTCACAGTGGCAATTTTCCCACAGTGGCAATTTTCCCAGTGGCAGTTTTCCCACAGTGACAGTTTTCCCAGTGGCAGTTTTCCGGTGGCATCTCCCCAGTGGTAATTTTCCTAGCACCTCTGTATGTATAGAAGAAAGTAAATATCATTTTAAATTAAAATTTCTATATAAATGCTTCAAATTTTTACAACATATCACAGTGAAAAGAAATTGATTTTGATTTATATTCGCTTCGTAATTAATAATATAAGAAAAAAACTTACATTTTCTGACTTTCTAATATTTTAAAAAGAAGAATAGAGATTGATAGTGACAAAATGCATACTTTACCTTATTAAGGTATATAATTGTCCTATTTTCGGTAAAAGTGTTTTAGGCGAAAAAACCTAAAACCGGAATGATGAATCACTCTCCTTCCATTCACCACAGACAGCTTCAGGATAGAGCACCTGGAAACAGATTTTTCAAAAATATCTCAATAATATTATTGAATGATTTTGAGGAAGTTGAGGTAAAAATTAGTTGAAATTGTTTTGTTCGATGGTAATCGATGTCTTCTAATAAAAATAAATTTTTTTTGAACTTTTCTTTAATTACAATTTATTCATCCGTTCGGAACAATAAACAAATATTGTTTGTTAACCAACTGAATGAATCTAACATGAATAAATTATCTGATTTGGGATGGATCTAGTGAGTGATTCTTAGTTTTTAGGTAAATTAAAGCAGAGTCCGAACTATCAATTTATTTCATTGTTTATGATAGTGTCTGATGGTGTTCGCATGATTGATAATCACAAGACTAGAAATTTCTGTGTTTCCCAAACGGATGAAAAACTCTATAGAAACGAACTGAAATAAACATTTCGTCAAAATTAATTCTTTACTTTTAATATCATTAAATATGAAATTGTCATAAAAGTGAAATTAAAATAGAATAATATACTCGATTAACATGCAAGTCATTTAAACAAATAGAAATTAAAAAACATTCTATCCTAAATGGCTTACCATTTTAATTTAAACTCTCTAATAATGTAATTCAAATCGTTCCTAAATATCTTCACAACTTTTTTATAACTTCAATACTGTGTGGAAATAACGTTAACGAAAACTACGGTAGTTTTGTATTTTCTTCATGGAGCCACTTTCATTTTTGAAATCGAAAGAAATTGTTTTAATATGATAATTTACTTCCTAGAAAACAGTATCAAAATATAATCTAATAACTTTCTTAGATTTTTATGTCACATCGAAGTACTGGATTTCAACCTAAAATTACTCATTTCGTATTGGCTGAAACTAATCCAAAAATACATCATCAAATAATCGGTTTGTCGGATACTGTAATCAAACAAACAAAATATTTTAATCATACAAACAAATTATTCATATGACAGAAAATAATTATTAAAAAAAAATTATAATTCGAATCAATAAATTAATTACTAAAATCATTTATACAAATAACACAAACAGATCATACCTAAATAAAATAATACTTTTTCGTTACTATGATAATACTGAATAAGGAATATGAATATAATTAAAGGTTATCCATCTAATTGTTATTTATTTACTAACTATATTTTATATCATGATGACACTACTTAAAAATACTAATAAATCTACTGATTGTAATTATTGATAATAAAAATGCTCTTTTGATAATAAAAATGCTCTTTTGATAAAATTCATAAATTTTATATGATAATAAGTAAAATTATTATCTATGACACTGGAGAATTTTATGAAGAATATATTTATTAATTGAAGAAGTAAAAGAATTCTTTATTTAATAGAATGTAGATATCCTTTATATAATATAATATAAATGTTCTTTACATAATATAATATAAATGTTCTTTACATAATATAATATAAATGTTCTTTATATAATATAATATAAATGTTCTTTACATAATATAATATAAATGTTCTTTACATAATATAATATAAATGTTCTTTACATAATATAATATAAATGTTCTTTACATAATATAATATAAATGTTCTTTATATAATATAATATAAATGTTCTTTACATAATATAATATAAATGTTCTTTACATAATATAATATAAATGTTCTTTATATAATATAATATAAATGTTCTTTTCATAATATAATATAAATGTTCTTTACATAATATAATATAAATGTTCTTTATATAATATAATATAAATGTTCTTTACATAATATAATATAAATGTTCTTTATATAATATAATATTAATGTTCTTTACATAATATAATATAAATGTTCTTTGTTTAATATAATATAAATGTTCTTTACATAATATAATATAAATGTTCTTTACATAATATAATATAAATGTTCTTTATATAATATAATATAAATGTTCTTTTCATAATATAATATAAATGTTCTTTACATAATATAATATAAATGTTCTTTATATAATTTAATATGAATGTTCTTTACATAATATAATATAAATGTTCTTTATATAATATAATATGAATGTTCTTTACATAATATAATATAAATGTTCTTTTTATAATATAATATGAATGTTCTTTATATAATATAATATAAATGTTCTTTACATAATATTAATATAAATGTTCTTTATATAATATAATATAAATGTTCTTTATATAATATAATATAAATGTTCTTTATATAATATAATATAAATGTTCTTTTTATAATATAATATAAATGTTCTTTATATAATATAAAATAAATGTTCTTTACATAATATAATAT
>CANNZV010005204.1:23-29968 GCA_947561585.1 Caprella mutica | reverse complement strand
CCTACATAATGTGCAAAATTATTAGAATTTTGGTGCAGAAGATGTATTGAAGTAATATAGCAAAGAATTATTCACAAATTATTAAGATAATTGCCAATATCCGTGAATATTTCAAAGTTTATGATGGTTACCTTAACTTTTGACCAGAGCAAAATTTAGTGTTTGAAGTAAAATATGAAACATTCCTAGAATATTTGTCCAAATGCTTTGAAATTTAATACGAATACATATGAATATACGTGCAAAATTTCAATAATGTGTGTTTTGTATTTTTTATGAATCAAAGATTTAGATAACTTGTTTTTGCCTACCCTTATATTTTGTCTGCTACTGTACATTGTATATACCTATACTTATACCAGTTTGTGCTAACGTTTGTAATATGTGACGTCACGTTACGCCTCTCTCTGATTAGCTGATACACTCATTTAAATAATTATTTGGCCACTAGCGTCCAGGTAGCGGTGGAACATCTTCTAAATTCAATTTCAATGATTTGTAATGTTACTATGTACCGCAGAATGGCTACTTACTTAATTGGAGGTGTGATCAAGAGCTCTGACTGCATATCAGAAATGATGTTAATATGAAAGAATTATATTCCGGTGAATTATACGAGCGAAAGTGAAGCTAGTGATATGATTATTATTTCTTAGATTATTGTACTTTCTATCACATCACCAATATATTCATGATTGACTGGTGGAATTTATTTTAAATCGAGAGCGTCAATATTCGTTAGCATTTTGTTTTTATCTGCAATAGAGATATTACTTAATAATTGAAGGAATTCATTAATAAATCTTACTTCTTGATTTATAACTGTCTATGCTATTTGAGTCGCAATACTATGCTAATATTATACCGTGCCAACTATTCTATATTTCGAAGTCAAATGAATATATTTCTGAACATCAATCCTCATCAGTTTAATTTGACATTAGAATGTTACTAAGCTTGACACGAAAAGCAATGCTTTTATTCTCTGCATGTAGAGAATATACAAATATTCTGCACGATATTAGCTAATGTCCTTTGATCATTTTCATCAGGTAAATTTCAATGTTTACTACCACCATTCCTTTGACAACATGTAAATAAAATGACAAAACTTCAATTTTTTAGAGAATTTTATTGTCAAAGAGCTATTGAATAATAAATTTCGTCCCGCAATTACCATGAATTATTCTTCCAAACCTTTGAAAACTTGCCCATTTTCTTAGTATTTTGGACATTTTTCGCCTGATAGCATGGTAATTATATTCACCAATCTCTGAAAACTGATGTCTTGACTTTTTTTATTGTAACAAAAAGTTAACCATCTGAAATGACACACTCAGTTATAATTGAGGAAGATGAAAAAAAAAACTATAAAGAAATTTAATATTCATTGCAAATTCAATTCTTAAATGTTAACAATGTAAAAATTCCTACTGAGATACCGCTTACAATAGCTACCTCACTTTATGTTACATTTAAAATTGATCATGAAAAATATTTGAGAAATATTAATGACGTTGTATCTTGAAATATCTTTCTCACTTATCAATAGGGCTGGGATATAGCGGTATACAGTATTCGATATCATTTCATTTCGTCTATGATATTCTTGGGATCTATTATTATATTGTCCTAGCCATGCTTATCAATTTTACCAGTTTTCCTTTTCTAAATATATACATTTTCATACTTTTTTTATCAGATCCTCTGCTTGCTGCAATCCTGACAAATCACCAGTTCTGGTTTCTCTACAATGTGCAAATTATTTTATATATTCTGGTCATGTCCAGAATATATTAAAAAAAGGTGCGTGCACTGGACTTTTCTCTCATTATTCATTTTCATTCATATGTCATATTGTCTTCTATCTTGGCTCAATTTTATTAAGTTTTCCTTTAGAGAAACAGGTCAAACTCGTATATCTCGCATAATCCTTTCTTGTGTTCAGTTCTGAAATACTTTTGCATGGCTGATTATCTCTACTTCGTTTTTTTCAGCTATTAGCAAAATGAAAGTAATCGGCATAAAACTTACTTCAAACAGTTCCCAACAATAACTTTTCGCTAAGATTACAGGCTAAACCAACTGATAACTTTATAATTCTTACAATTTGTTCACATTACTTTTAGAAACTCCTTAACGCTAAACATACATACTTCTCACGTGCAATAGTATTCGCAGTGTAAGAATTATAGACTAGTTATTTGTGAGTTAAAACATGTTCTGGAAATTACCATATAATTACTATCTTCGAATAGCAACAAAGTTTTCATTTTACCTTTAATATTTTGACATGACCGAGTCTATAATAATACACAGTGATGGTTATTTGCAAGAAAAATGTCACCACGTTCTAATATTTAATATATGATATAATTCCATGATTATAATATTGAACCGGAAAAATAGAAAATCAGGGAAACAGAAATTAAAAAATTGGGGATTACAAAAAATCGAAGATTACAAAACAATTACGCAATTGTAAAGAAACCTGAACTAAAAAATTCCAGGATGACAAAAAAATGCCAGGGTTAAAAAGAATCGGGTACTACACTACAGAAATCTTGATTACCGAAATCCGGACGGCAGAAAAATCAGATTAGTCTTTTTAAAATTCCCGATAATTTTAAAACAATACAAATATATAGTCTGTGTGTTATAAATTACTTCAGGTAAAATTTTGCTTTCAAGTTTCATAAATAAATGAAAAGAATCTTTGATTGTTCTGAAAGTGTTAGATTTAATAAACTTTTAATGATATTTATTTGATCAACAAAATAAAATACTCCAAGTAACATATACTTTGGTGTAAGAATTATATGCTTCTTAGTGTCAAGAATTTAATTTGGAGATTTAAATTTACTTCTCAAAAACTAGTATTTCATAAAAATGATTTGAAAACAAGAATTCATTTTGAATAAGTTGATATGATTATCTGATCAGTATAGATGGATATCATCTTTGCTATGTAATGCTAGGTATTACACCTTCTCCTTTTCAGTAATTTGCAAATAATATAACACAAATAACATGTCAATTACATTTATACACACAAGAATGAATTATATAATTTTATAATTTCTGTTGAATCAATTAGTTTGTGATCCACTAAACTCATTAATCAGACTTCAATATATTTTATCAACTAACCGATAATAACTTGAAGTTTTGTAATGTTATTGTTTGGAATTAACAAGATACAAGCTGCATATTTTCTCCTTTTCAATCATCACAAACATCATGACACAAGAAATGGCAAGCTATTCCAATAAAAATCGTAATGTATATTAAAAAACATATAATCCTAACAGGAAAGTGTAACTGATGAAGCTGTGATAGTGAATGTTAACAATAAACAAATATCCGCAATATAACAAATTTTACATTTATAAAGCTGCTTTTTCCGTAATATAAAAGTACCATTCCCGTACAAGTATTGCTAAAAGTAGAGAGGTAATACATAGCAATGACTACCATTCATTGCAATATTTGTGATAGATTTTCCAATAATTGCAGTGCTTCTGTCCCTCTCAATCGTAAACCAATACGCCAAAATTGCTAATATTGATTTTTGAAGTATTTCCGAGCGTAAAGATTGTGGGTGTTTGCTATGGAACCTATATACTAAAGTGACTAAATGAACAAGGTCACATATCATCAGGCGACGAAAAATTTAATGACTTCAAGAAACTTTATATGTGAAATTTAATGAGAAATTCGACGTAAAAAGAGTATCCTCGTGGTATTTTGACCTTGAGCATTTTATGGAAAATATGAAAAAGCATCGGCTTTTGTTGGATAATTCATCCCAATATATCAAGCAATCATTTATTAAGTTCCTCTATTCAATTATTAAGTTCTAACTATACTACGATTAAATCGCAATTATAAATATAGAGTAAGGGGATCGTGGACCGACAATTGGGCCCGAGACAATTGAGCCCAAGATTATTATTATTATTATAGTAGTGAATGAGTATGATGTAGCCAATAGAAAATATGAATGAAGGTATTTGAGATGAAAAATAATTGAAAATAAGAACACCGTTGCCACCCCAAGACATGTCAAAATTATTGGAACATACATCCGATTTCGAATTAATGTGAATATGAAATATTTTATAAATTAATATTACAAAATATCTTCTCATTTTAACCCAACAACTGTTCAATTTTTCTTAGTTCAATGTAACTAATAACCTTCAAAATTTACCCATTTTATTTAACTTACAATTACTGTGACTGAACTTTGCCACACTATGTACACTACACATTAGATCCATATGACATGATTCAAGTTAATACGACATATATAAACTCTTCAAAAATTTCCATTACACCGAAGCATGAGATAAGCTTCCAAATGCAATTTAAGGGATTTGTTAATATATCCCTTATCAGGTTTATCGACCGAATTACAACACTTTTATGAATTGAGAATAAGAAGTGTATTAATCATTTTTTAAGAGAATATAAAGCATATTTCAGAATATAAAAAAAATTATCAAGAGAATATAAAGCATATTTCAAAGATAATATGGTCACAACCCTAGTAATAACAAAGTAACAGTACTTCTTTATTGTGTCTGATGCCCCAACTTTTTCTGGGTTCAATTGTCTTGGGGCCCAACTTTCGGTGCACCAGGGGGATGGAGGTACCTGTGTGCTATGTTACTCTGAGGCTGAGAGTTGATTGTGGGTGTGGCTTTATTGATTCACTATTAAATTCAAGTGTGCCACAATAGCGAGAGTGGTTGGGATATGTTTACGTTCCGCAAATTTAGCGAATTGTGCAAACTCGAGTGAGTGCTGATAGTTCTTATCCCTGGAACTCACAGAGTGCAAAGGAGTTGAGTTGCTGAAACTCCGTGATTATCATTATCTATGACGTATTTATGTATCGTATGAGTGGAAATAATGCAATATTTCTTCAAAGTTTAGTTGTATATCATTTTTGATCAAGCGGGCCTCAGAGCCCGGATGAAGTTTAACCACTCAGCTGATGTGTCACATTTTGAGTCACAATAGAAACATCACTAATAGGTGTGAATCCTTAAATATTTTTGGTGTGAATCAATAAACTGCGTCCATTGCTTTATTGCAAATCACTATTTTGTGAATAATTTTAATAACATTGATCGTACAGTAGTGAAACTTTGGTCACTGGAAAATTGCTTCTATGTTAGTATCTTGCTGAAATATTTTTTGAATCCATGAGAAAATTGAAAAATTATGAACGCTTATATATTTTGAAGGCATTTTAACTGTCCATCGCTCTATTGCAACTCTGTGAAAAGGCCAAAAAATGGGCGATTAACTTCTACCAAGAGGGTAAAAAATTGTAGCAGGTCCTGCAGAAGGGAAAACTCTTTTATATTTAGCTTTATAACTTGGAAGGGTTAAGAGAACAATAGATTCTTTTGTGGAAGAACCCGACACAAACCCAAAGAGAGATGAGGGTACCAGAAAAATAATTTCCCCTCGAAATATACGAAAAATACGTAGGCAGGTCATAAGGCAGCCAAATGTCACTAGTGCCTCCATTTTTGACAAGGCTGTCATTGGTCTTACGTCAAAACAGTCCTGATATAATGTCTCAAATGAAAGGGTCAGAAATGACCAATTGGGCAATTAGGACCAGAGAAGAAGGAAATCAAGTCATGAGAGTCTCTCACTTGATGCCCAGAGATATGAGGAAAGAAGTTTTAACCCTTCAAGCATGAGATTCTGCGAAGTAATGCAAGAAAATCATCTTTTGTCCAAGAGATAATTGCAAACTATTAGGCCAAGGGAACAAGTACTCAACAAAAGAACCAATGTAGGATTGGATTGTTAGGTTTACACCATCTGGTTTTCGGAAAGGGCCAATTAACGTTTCACCAATGATGCCCACTTAAAACATAAAGCCACAGCCTCCTTGTTGACTACGAAACCAGTGTGGATAAACAGCTCCAGTAGGATCCAAACTTTAATCCATCCATCCAGACAATCAAGGGTGGCTCTTTCCTCATCTGTTAAAAGAACAAGTAGGAAGTTTGTTTTCATGTAATTCTGTGTACATCTAATGCCTTTTTCCTTTTGGGTCTGGTCCATAGGAGGCCTGGAAATGGGCTCCACGTTCCTTGTTATCTCATTTAAGACACCGTTTGGACGAATGACTAATGACAGCCTTGTCGAAAATGGAGACACTAGTGTTATTTGGCTACCATATAACCTGCCTGCGTAGTTTTCGCATTTTTCGAGGGGAAAAAGCTTCTCCTCGTACCCTCATCTCTCCTTGGGTTGGTGTCGGGATCTTCCTCAATATAAACTAGGTTTCTCTTATCCCTCCCAAATTCATTAGCTAAATATAGAAGAGTCATCCCTCCTGCAGGACCTGTTACAATTTTTACCCTCTCGGTAGAAGTTAATCACCTATTTTTAGGCCTTTTCACAGAGCTGCAATAAAGCGATGGACAGTTAAAATGCCTTCAAAATAAATAAACGTTCATAACTTTCTATAATTTTCTCATGGATTCAAAAAATATTTCAGCAAGATACTAACATAAAGGTAATCTTCCAGTGACCAAAGTTTCACTACTGTACGATCAATATTATTAAAATTATTCACAAAATAGTGATCTGCAATAAAGCGATGGACTCAGTTTATGTGACGCAACAGCACATGTATTTCATCCGGGTTCCAGATTCTGCATGGTAATAAAATGTTATAAAACTGAATAAAAACCATATATGTTGCATTATTTTCATTGATTTCACTTAAATACTTAAAGGACCATTCCACTCAAACAATGTTCCAAAAAACTTTCAGAATTTAGACTGTAATACATAATTACCGAAGTATAGAAAACCATATTGAACAAAACTTTTAAGTACCAAAAAACCAATTACCATTAAATTTACGATAATACGATATAAAGTTCATTTTAGACACTTTTTCTTCTATTTAATCTTAGAAAGTTGGACAGTGATGGTTGAGTGTCAATATTTCTTACATAATTAATTATGAAGCAAAAATATAAAAGATTTCTTTTCTGTTAACTGTTTTATATTATATAACCTTAGCTCTACAAATTTAAAACATTTCTAGAGAAATTTCATTTTAGAGTGGAGAAGACCATTAAAGCCATTAGTTAAAGCAACTCAAGACAAGTTTTAAAAGTATAAAAATATTTGTCATTAAGGTCAAACTAAAAAAGTAGCTATTCGATGAATTTATTGTATGTTGTGGCCATTTTTATCCAAAATTGCCACACTTGACAGCTCAATCAGCCTTAAAAAAAAGTTTCCTGCAGTTAATTTCTATGAAAGATATGGATTTAACAACAATTTAAAAAAAAAATGATTTCATACACATTTTGGTCATTTTTGATTACCTGAAGCATTCCCATTGATATTCAAAGTGTTTTGAAAATGAAATGTGATACAGATATGGGTTTCCTAAAGTTCGGGTGCCAGACAATGGAACCCAATTCTGGGGTCTAGGAAAATTGATCGAAAGCAATTGACCGAAAACAATTTATCGAAAGCAATTGATCGAATGGAAAATTGGTCGAATGGAAAATTGGTCGAATGGAAAATTGGTCGAATGGAAAATTGATCGAAAGGAAAATTGGTCGAAAGGAAAATTGGTCGAATGGAAAATTGATCGAAAGGAAAATTGATCTCACAACAATTGATCGAAAGGAAAATTGATCGAATAAATTAGTTTCATTTTTTCTTCCATCTGTGAGTGCAGTAACCGGTGCTTAGTGTCCTTTTTTGTTACATTCCTTGCTAAGTGACTGCACTCACAAAGTACTCGCTTAACACCGACGGTGTTAAGTGACTTTATTCATGAATCCATTTTCCTTTCTGTCTGCTTCTTCCTATCTCTTGTATTTAATTCCCTTTTGCTGTCAGTGATATGGCTTTTGGTTCCGAAACAGACGTTAAACCTATTCTAAATAGATAAATTATAATTTAACTTTCATTTCACAAGTTATCTAGAATTACCTAAATCAAGAACCAAGAAAACTGAAAGTTCTTCAAATTATAATATATTTCAAAGCATATAATTTTCTGTTATAGAAAAACAGTTGATTGAAGAAATGTTATACATAAATTATTATTATGTATTGTTATTGTTTAAATTATTATTATTATAAATAAATCATGGTAACAAGATATACTAGCTGTAATATATTGCAAGTAAGTTTCCCTGGCAATCCATGGTTTTAGTTATCATTGTCAATTAGTGTAAATAGATCCAATATCATTTTCGATAAATTTTGTTTCGGTCAATTCTCCATTCGATCAATTGTTGTGCGATCAATTTTCCTTTTGATCAATTTTCCATTCGATCAATTTTCCTTTCGACCAATTTTCCTTTCGATCAATTTTCCATTAGACCAATTTTCCTTTCGATCAATTTTCCATTCGACCAATTTTCCGTTCGATCAATTTTCCTTTCGATCAATTGCTGTCGATAAATTGTTTTCGGTCAATTGCTTTCGATCAATTGTTTTCGGTCAATTGCTTTCGATCAATTTTCCGAATCCCCCAATTCTGCAATAAACAGTTAAATAAATTTTTCTTAGATAACAACACCAAACCATCTTACAAGCAATGGGTTGGTAGAAGTTACAAATAAAGCTGTGAAACAAGGCTCATCAATAAAATGAAAGACAATGATACTCGGACTGAAGAAAGAGCTCTTGTCTTCGAGAACACGATTTCCTTTGAGCATTTTGAATTTTTTTCTGGACGTTATCCACGATCGGCAATGATGAGTTAAACAATAGAGTAATAAACAAAGAAAATTAAGAAGAAAAATTCCCAGAGATGATAAAGCATAGAATTAGGAAGACAAAAAATACTAAAAAAGATATGAGGAGTTGTTGCAGAAAGTCATATTAAGATGGATGAGAAGAAAGAAAAGTAGATCTCTCAAAATCAAAGCCAAATGGAAACTATTAACTTCTTGAAGAAAATAGGTCTAAGCTAACAATTTTTCTATATTTCTCTGCGTTTGCGGAAAAGTCTTTGAAGTTACCAACTGACCAAGTGTTACACTGATTGTAGCTGTGGTTTGAGAGTTACACGCCACGAGCTTCCTCATGTAAAAACGGCTAATTATTTGGTGTCCGCTTTTACTCGACAGGTATTAAAAATGGAGATTCTAACCATGATACGAACGGGAGTATATTGATATGAATTTAAATAATTGTGTTTTATCAGCTTATGATAAATAAATACCGTCTAAAATATAGCAGTTAGACGGCCGTCTGCGAAGTAAATTGAATTCAATGAAAGCTTCTATACAAAATGTATCCACTGCCATTGAATTAGGTACTTTGTAAAATTCATTAATTAATCTACGTATCTATGGCACCAATATAATATGCATATTATCCTAGAATTATGAATATTTAAAATCAATGGCAGTGGATAAACATTTTTTTGTGGAAACACTGTATAACGGGAAATATATCAATATAGAACACCCGTTATTTTTACCAGGAAAGTACACTAGTAATTAGAAAATCACTTTTTTTCTTGTTAGAATTTGAAAAACTTTTTCATTTTACCAAATTCCCAATAACATGTGATTCTTATTAGAGGCACATATATGATGTGTATAACTGCAGGCTCAGTCATTTATCCGTTTATCTAAATATATAATATGGCCTAAAAATGAAGAAAATAAAATCATTTTATGAACTACAAGCATTTAATGCGCAACAATTTAAAATTATTCACAATCATGTATTTCATCGAAAAAACAAGTAAATGAAGAATGTTGTTGCTTGATTTTGTTTTCCTACATTATAATTCAAAATAACTGCAAAACAAAACTATAAGACAAATTTTCTTCGAGCTAAATGTCTTATATGTTCATTTTCTGCTAAATGTACTAATCTAGATTGTTGTGTTCACAATTTTTCAATTTATTCATTTTATAGCACTTTATAGCACGTCATCCAAATTTAGTTCACAATTAATTACCTACGGCATTTTCTCTTACCTGAATCCAGGTGTCAAATTTATATTTATTCGATTTCTTTTCTAACTAGTTTTCGTGCTGGGAGTCATGCGCAGCTTAGATGTGTTTGTTCGTGTGTGTTTACTGTTCTTTATTTTCAATCCTTAAGAAACCTTGTTCTAAATTTTTGTCTTTAATAACCCAAATTTATTTCTTAATTCAATTTAATTAGGTTTTTCATTCGATAGTATCATTAGTAACGTAAAAGAAGCTACTCTCTTAGAAGGCTAGGCTAGTATCACCTGCCGTATTATACCATATTCACACTAATGGTGCCTTCATTAAATAAACTCTTTTAGGTAGAATTTCTCACATGAAGTTGTTTCCTTTATATGTTTTTGTCTTTTTAGATTTCTGAATCATTAATATAGTTAATCAATATTGTCATAGGTATCGGATATTTATGGATGGTTCTGAAAATACTGATTGTAGAAATAACCAAGTGAACACTTTCTGTAAGTAATTTTTTCATCCATAATATTGTCATTATTTATATATAGTCTGAATTGTCTAAAATTATTTTTGTATTATTGTTTTTTCAATGTATTGTGATATTTCAGGCACGTTGACGAGAATGAACAACTACCCCAATTCTCGGCCTTTACTTTGAGTTCCGAAAGATTAAAGTGCCGTAGACATAGATACCATTCTCCCAATCCCAGTTAACGTTGATAAATTC
This sequence comes from Caprella mutica, assembly GCA_947561585.1. Taxonomy (NCBI): domain Eukaryota; kingdom Metazoa; phylum Arthropoda; class Malacostraca; order Amphipoda; family Caprellidae; genus Caprella; species Caprella mutica. The sequence goes on along the minus strand of CANNZV010005204.1, from coordinate 19,265 downwards.
TCGGTGTTTTGCATACTTTCCTTATTACCATCGATAATATAATAAATATCGAGGAAATACTCTCGGAATGATTCAAAATTAGAGAATCTAATTTTGTAGAGAATCTAATTTTGTCGAGAATATTCCTGCAATTAGCATATAGATGAAACATTCCATTGACAAGTTTTAGGCCTTTATATCCGGAACATATTTAAGCCTTTCGATCTGAGGATTCAAATTTGGAAAAAAGATTAATAATGATGAAATATTTAGGTTCTGATGGCGAAATAAAAATCAATTTGATTAATACTTTTTCATCACTATCATTTACTTGACTGATCTTTTTTGTTCGAGATGGAACTTCTAGTTCAAACAATAAGATGTTATACCCTTGTAGTGTCACAATCATTGCACAAATTAGGCAATTTTGAACATTCGTTTTGTCCCATCGAATTTGATGGCGAAATACCATTTAATCTTGATGATATAAATAGATAACTCTGAAACTAAAAGAATTAATCCAATAGAAATGTCATTCATAACATAAAAACTACCACTACTTTCTCACAACAAATACTGGGACATAATTTGATTCATAGTCATCTGACTAAAATAAGGTTATTTAACAAATAAAAATAAGTGAAAGTATGAATAGCTATTGTGACGACTTATTTAAGTATTGCGAGATAAAAACTAGAAAATAAATTTAAATATTATCCATAATTGTTACGTACAGTCGACTAACGTTAAATTGAGGTGCAAAAAGGACTGCCGATTTCACTTTATGACTAGATTGTACATGTACATCGTGACTCAAAAAAAGAGGAATGAAAGTAAACGCTTTTAAATCAAAAAGTAGAACACTAGAAAGATGATATGAAAACCACATGATAGAGTATATCTTTTAGATTTATTGAGTTTCATAGTTACGTACATTTTGCATTTAAACCAGGATTTAGAATATAATTTATAAAAAAATTCAACTCAATATATAGAAAATTATCTTCATTGACGAACAGTTTATATCGACAGGATCTTGAACTAATGTCAGAAAAGCTTTTACAAACAAATTCAGAGAAAATATAGGCCTTAAAACAGTGGATAGAGCGACAAAAAAAATGGAGAAGCAAAGGGAATATACTGAACCAAAATAAGAGAAATTCCAGTGGTAAGAGGAATGCAAAAACAGCAGATAATATTGTTCCAGTTAGTGAAAGGATTCAAGAATCGTCACAAAGTATAAGAAAGATGGAAGCGAAACCGAATATAAATCGAGAAAGCTTAATTTGAAATCCTACAGCTTACAGACAACAGCTCTCAAATAATGATAAAGAAAGAAGGGTGGAGTTTTGTCAAAGGATTAGGAATATGGTTGGGCGGCGACTGATGGACATTAAAACAATAATTTTCAGCGATGAAAGTCACATTTATTTGAATGTCTTTATTAATAAGCAAAATTTTCGTATATAGAGTCTAGTGTCGCCTAAGAAACCCATACACTTGCCTGAGGCAATCGTCTTGTGCGGCCTAGTTCTAACCGACTTTATGGTCCATATTTTTTTCAAGATCCTGACGGAAATCCATGCACACTAACATCTGATACGTGTATTGGAATGCTAAAAATCATGCTGATTGACGACATTCACTCTGACCGTTGGTTTCAACAAGACCGAACATCAGCTTCTGAGCACAAAATTGGCTAACAAATCGATTTTGAACCCACATCATTTCTCATCGTATCGATTTCCCTTCGCCACCCAGGTCTTTAGACTCTTTGGTAGAGAGTAGAGGAGAATGCTTTTAGAGCAAAACCAGATACTATTGATAACCTGTAAGATACTGTCCAAGAAGTTATTTCATCCATGAATCAAGATATCCTGAATGTGGCGATTCACAATTTTGAGAAACGTATAAATTTGTGTATAGAGCAGCGGGAAGGTCATTTTGAGCATTTGTTTTAGACTATCCATGTGTTTTTTATATCATATTTCTAAGTGTACTACTTTTTGAGTTATAAGCGTTTACTTTCATCCCTCTTCTGTTTTGCGTCGCGTTATATTTAACCCTAAGACCGGCACATAGATATGTTTCTTAAATGATATTTGTAGTGATTTTTGGGTACATTAGAGTGCACATTGTTAAGTACATGTACATTCATTTATCAAAACATTAATTTATGAAAAATTTATTTTTACTGAACTAAGTTTTATAGAGAGATAACAAATGCTACTATATTCGTATATTCATACTATAATTAAAAGCACCCAATATATTCTATGAATGAAAAATAAAATCCGTAGTAATAAGTGTAAAATCACAGTATGTAGTTCAACTTAGAAAATAATAACCCTTATCAAAACTAATACTCCACTGCTCCTATCGGATTGATGCTTAACATTTTCTAGTTGAGATAATCATAGAAATGATTATTTGATTTATTGAAACAGAGATGAACTCTGCATTTGAGACATCTAGTCTCAAGTACTCCCATCACATCCTTCCATTCGGCAAATGCGGAGAGCTTTGTTCACCATTGGAAAGTTGGAACTTGGAACTTAACCAAATCGCAGAGGCTCTACAGGTCAGCACGAACGAAAAGTGCATTTCTTCTATATAGGATGATTATTACCAGAAGGACGACCCCTCTTCACTGATTTCCTTTCTTTCATCAAAGTGAAGTGAATGCAACTTTAAATTTGAATTCTCCAGTTCCAAGAGTTTCTTTACGTGGTAGCTTCAGCAGAGATACATCACGTGTGTACAAAAGCCAACTGTTCACCATGATTATATCGAACATGTGGAATATCAACCTCATATAATATTTCTTTGATTTGATACTAGTCCTGTAGAGTGACATAAAAAAATCAGCTTTATCAACACCTCCCGTTGACTTATCGTAGATACACACTATATCAGGATAATTCACAGATCATATCTGTCCACCTGATGTATTACATTCGCCTTGGCAAATGTCGAGAGGAAATGAACAGTTTTGTTGTTAAAATTAATGAATGAAATGTTCCCTCCTGTAAATTACACCCCCCCAAAGTAGGATGTGGTTCGTAATCTGCCGGAGATCCGAATATCATTATCAATATATAAATCATCTACACACAGAGGAAGGATTAGTTGAATCAAATCATATTTGATTTGTTTTGACTAAATTTTATGGTTACAACAAAACAACACATATGTGAGTTGATTATTTTTAATTCCCGATGGTCACAACAACTACCTGTGATAGTCAAAACTACTTGTGATAGTTGAACCAATTATATGTAATGGTTATAACAACTACAGGACAAGGTTAGATCAACTACTTGTGTATGTTATATCAATTACTCTTGTTGGTTATATCAACTACTCGTGTAGGTTATATCAACTACTCGTGTTGGTTATATCAACTACTCGTGTAGGTTATATCAACTACTCGTGTAGGTTATATCAACTGCTCGTGTAGGTTATATCAACGACTGTTGATGGTTATATCAACTACTCGTGTAGTAGTTGATTTAAATAACTCCAATAGGTCAGTTGATAAATAGGAAGGCTATTTATCAGGCTAGATTACAAAAACAAATGTTGATAGAATAAATCTTTGATATGCTGCAATTATACTATAACTTAATGAATAATTTAAAGCCTTTATCTTCTAAACCATATTTTAGTGCAATTCATCTTAATCATAGGCACTGATGTAGAAATATGCTAATAGAATTACCAAGGTCAAATTGAAAACGAAATATAAACAATTTAGTTTTCGATTTATTTTTTTAGAAGTACAATCTGAATCCTCATCCCTATCTGTTACGACTTTAGGTTGCAAAATGCTGAAATAAGAGATTCGTATTTTAATATATATTGAATAGAAATTCTTAGTATCATTTATATACATTATCAATTACATCACTTACTCCTTTTGTCATAAGATAGCGACAGCTTAAATTTTCTTTTCAAGACAGGTCATTCTTTTCATGTCTGGAATCCCTAAAAGCATATGAAAAAATAAGAGCTAATCATATTGCAAATACATATTTAAAAATCATCTAACATTTTCGAATAAATACTTTGAACTAGCATAATAGTTCCTGAATCATTCTAAGGAATTGAAGAGGACTCCGATGGCTGATGACGTTGATCTACTTCATCAATTCTTCATCAAGATCTGAAAGTAGATTCAGGAAATATAGCAAATTATATGGTAAAAAATGAAGAGAATTATTTACTGAGAATTATTTCACATAGGTAAATCATTTATATAAAATGTTGAACTATTTATAAATCTTCAGATGTAGTATAAATTTAGCTCTGATAAATGCAATTGATTTTCCTTGCTAATCCTCATAATTTTGTACATCATACACTCTTAATTTAGACATTAATCAAATACCAACAATATAAAAAATATATCAAATGGCTCACCTCTAGTTGGAGTTCTCACTGCCAAATCCCTGGATGGTATTCTCCTTATTTGCTCCCAGGAAGGAGTTCTGCCGAATACCTCCCTGGGGTGAGTTCTCTCTACTACTTCCCTGGAGGGAGTTCTACCAGCTACCTCCGTGAATGGAGTTCTTCCAGCTACCTCCCTGGACGGAGTTCTCCCGGTCATAGATAACTAGGGTCAAGAAGGTAAATTGCGGCACTCTAACTAACTGTGCTCTCTTATCTCAGAAACATTAATAACCTTCTTAGCTTTAAAGCACTCGTGAAATAAATGGAGCCTATCACAAATTGAACTTATCATGATATTCAGCAATTCAATATATAGCTAAACTAATTTCAAAAAGATTTTGAGACTTTCTTAATAGGGCCACAATTATAAATTAAAGAACTGAATTTACCTGTGCAACCCTACCTATAGGTAGACTAACTAGTTTTAAAATATATAAATTATCAGAACACTTTACTTAAGATACTAGGATAAGTTCCGAATTATCGGACGGTTCCACATTTTCGGTCACCTAAGAAAACCTATCTAAAATAATTATTCAACTTTTATTTTAATTAGCTATCGGGTAGCTATATTCTATATTTCATACGTGACCGAAAATCTGAAATCGCCTGATAATTTGGAACTTACCCTATCTGAGGACAGCGCAGTAAACTAACTAGTCTATGTAGAAGGCATTGACACTAAAAAAAAAGGTAGGTAAGATGCTTAAAAAGTTAACATATAATAATCTAGGAAAATTAGTTTGGATATCAGTATACAAACTGGAAAGCAATAATCAAACATTTTTATTATGAAAAGTTATATACTGTTAATCAACTCTTCAAATAACTACCTAGCCGCCAGCCTATCAATCCCCAAAACATTAAAATATTTAGGCCCAATATTATTTCTATGTATTAATGGAATTAAGTAATAATTATTAATAGATCGGCAACGATAATACTATTTAGTGCATATAACGCTATTGTTTACACTCGAACTAAAATGGTATTGAAGAGCATTCACAATCAACACGTTACACACTTGAAACAAGATTTGAACTGTAAAGTGTCAACCGATTAATTGGCTTTGAGGAAAGCATAATCTTTGTAGGTTACTATTACACACTATGTCATAGTTCATTTAACTCGCACCTGAACTTCAAAAAAACTAGCGCCAACTCTCATAGTAAGTTAATTCATACACCAGATACATAGGATTGACAGTCTTTGTGAGTTACTTCAACACACTATGTCCTAGTTGTTTTAACACATGTTCAAACTCCCAAAATGTAACTGTAACTCTCATAGTAAGTTGATTCAATCCATAAAATGAATTGAATTAACTATGTTTGGTGACACACGACGTCATAGTTGTTTTGACACACGTGAAAACATGAACATAGTCCAACCAACTCACGTAATAAATTGATTCAAAGCATAAATTGTTGACCCATTAAATATGAGTAAACTTTTTTCTCTGTGTATGTATATTATTATATCTCATTAATATATACGAGGATGGTGTCCGGTAAACTGCCAGGCGGAAAACTGACAGTCACTTACTGAATTTAATGATAATAACATTAATTTTTAATGATAATAACATTTTAATTTATAAAAAACGACGTTCGCTCCTAGTTAAAAGGAGTTAAGGGAATATACAAAACAAAAGTATACAAAACAAAAACATAGTTTTTCTTCATCGGAAAATACATAAAATATATTATTACAGGGTGGGGCGTAAGTTTGGAAGCAATTTTTCAAACATTATTATAATTCTTAAAAATAAGTTCCTAAGTAGGTGATAGGGTTTGAACTTTAGAAGAGACACTACATTATGACGTGGCAGTGTTATTTTTTACAAAAATTTAGTCAATTCAAAAATGTCAGACAAAAGAGAAGCCATTATTGTTCTAACCGTGCCGGGAAGTCAGATTCCGTCATTTCAAAGACTCTCTCAATAGCGAGATCGACTGTTTGGAAGTGTGTGAAGCGTTTTAATGAGAGAGGAGACTTGACTGATCGTCCAAGAAGTGGTAGAACACGCTCACAACGCACCAAACAACTGATAAAATGTGCCCGAGAGAAGATCAGGAGGAAACCGAAAAGGTCAATACGATTGTTAGCCAAAACAGCTAATGTGAGTCCCAAAACAATGAGAAGAGTTGTCAAAGAAGACCTAAAGATGTCCTCTTTCACCCTCCAAAAGAGACAGACTCTGTCAGAAGCTGTAAAGAAAAAGAGATTGGAGAGAAGCAGAGCACTTCTGAGAGAATTGAAGTCTGGCACGGCTGGTGAAAATGTTTGGTCTGACGAAAAAAATTTCACAGTGGAAATGGCTCACAACCGGAGGAATGACAGAATAATTGGTAAAAGTGCAAAAGACATCCCATACAACCAAAAATCTGTCCACAGAACCATGAAACCTGCTTCAGTAATGGTCTGGGCCACCGTTTCAGAAACTTGGAGATCTCCTTTAATTTTTGTGGAACAAGGCGCCAAAATCAATGCTAAATGTTATATTGAGAATAATTTGACGCCAATGTTGGAGTCAGCTAAGGATCACTTCGGTAATGACACTCTATGGACATTTCAGCAAGACGGCGCGACTTCACATACTGTAAATGTCACTCAAAACTGGTGCCATGACCATCTTCCACGGTTTTGGTCCAAAGAAATGTGGCCTCCCTGCTCCTCAGATGTTAATCCTATGGACTTTTCGGTATGGTCCATTCTTGAATCAAAAATCTGTGGTAAATTCCATCGCAGTGTGGATGATTTAAAGCGTTCGCTCCAGAGATCTTGGAAGGAAATTTCACAAGAACAGTTGCGTGCCGCAGTAGGAGGAGTTCGGAGGAGATTTGAGGCTGTTATTAAAAACAAGGGGGGACATTTTGAATAAATTTATGATTTTTAAATTCTTAAAACCCTTAGGTAATAATACATAACTGTAAATTATTAAATATATTCTTCGTTGGATTATAATATGCACTTTCATTTGCTTCCAAACTTACGCCCCACCCTGTATATGAATATTACTGTAAAAAATCAAACACTTGATATAAATTAAAAATAAAACCTTTCATAGAAAATACACAAATCATCTCTAAAATATCATTTCATAACGGGTTTAGTGTCTAATTATTTCATTTTTGTTTATAATTTGATAATTGAACAAGCCTTCAAGCTTAATATTCGCTTGTACTCATAATAAAACAAATTCGATCGATTTTTGTGAAATATTTAGAATTTGCAACACAACATCTATGTCTATGATTATCAAACTGATACTACCAACGTAATTCTCTGACAATTTCACTCGATCGAATTGGATTGAGTATAAATTAATAATACTTTTATATATAAATGAAAATTGTAAAAATGAAGGTGTTATGCTATGGAGAATAAAATTGTAAATGTAATAAATATTGAACTTACATATAAGTGATGTAACATTCACTTAATTTATAATACACAAGATATTAATTATAAATCTTATAAATATATAAAATCCTATATAGATACATAAATATATACATGTCTTTAAAATGTACGTGATTTAACAAATAAGTTTAAAATGGTAACTATAATTTCTTTGTGTTTACTGAATTTGGTTTATTGTGTGTTTAATAAAGTAGCTTTGTTGAAATACTATTTTCCATTGAATAATAAGTAATCCAATAATCTATATAGCCTACTTTAGTTATAACTGTAGAAAATGAATGTCTCCTTAATCACTTGAAGAATGGCTAACGATGTTTTTTTATGAATTAGAATGTTCTTAGAATGTGTTTATCAAAAGTAAAAAATAAATAAATTGCCAATAAGTGACTGGCAGTTTTCCGCTTGGCAGTTTTCCGCCTGGCAGTTTTCCGCTTCGGCAGTTTTCCGCCTGGCAGTTTTCCGTGTACCACGAGGATATATCATCAATATATTCCCGTGCGTACCATGGCTGTATTCTTCATTTGTTCCTATCTAATTACTGAAAGTAGAACACGAAAATATTTATATATTCACGTCGTTCTGTATTATGTAGAGATTCAAGCTATGACCTGCTAACATATTTAGTCTAATTTCTGAATATTATTCAAAGCGTGACAAACCAAAGACAGACAGACGGAACAAAATATAGATAAGGAAATTTTTTATAGAGGTGATATAGTTAATTACGAAGCGAATAATTGATTTTTTTTTTGCGGTTAACTGTGAAGTTCTATAATATATTTATTATATTACTTCAATTCAACAAATGTTAAGCATTTCTAGTGAAATTTCAATTGAGTGGAGGGGTTGTAAAACTTTCAGCCAAAGAAAAAGGATAAATTAAATCTTTAAACTATAATGCTTCGATATCTCTGTGACAATTAGATAACTATTATAGAATTAAAGTTCATACTCGAAGATATATATTAAATACCGAATATAATCTGTGTAAGTTAATTCCCATCTCGCATTCTTTTATAGAAATAAGCACCTCTTTTCCCTAATTTTACTCCTAAAATAAGCTCCTCCTTAATGGAAACTAACGCAAACAGATGAATACTTAATCTAAATTCTGAAATGATGTAATTTGATGATTGTCTTATCAAGGTTAATTTTCGATACAAGACTTAAAATTGAATCAAACATAATCTGAAACAGGGGAAATGAATGAAACTATAGCTATGAAATATAAACGAGAATTTACTCACTGAAATAACAAGAAGAATCATTATTGTTGGTATGTTTGGAATGATTTTTTATTCATGCACATTTTATTTTTCTTTTGTTTTCCAGACAGAGTATATCTAAGGTTCTCCAAATGAGGATAATAGGTTTTTTTCAAACCAGAGAAATTCAAAGAGAATCGAATGGTAAAAAGGACAACATAAAAAGTGCTTTTGCTTCTAAGGGAAACTATAAATACTATCGTCTGAGAATGTGCGGCAGTTAACATGGTCTTTCAAAGGATTCGCAGTCATTGATGTTTGCATTCATTAACTTCATGAAGACTCACTGTTTGGATATTCTCTGCAAGTGTTTGTGTAATGGAGAGAATCATTTAAACACTGATACTAATGGACAATTGTCTGTAACCAAGTTAACCATAAGCTCTCTGTCCCGCGTGATACAGAGTGGGATACCCCTCGCTTGCGAGGGACGGTGAGGTACGAGGGACTTTAGATGTCTTAAGAAGTCTGAATACCCACGTCTTACCCCACGTCTTGAATCCCACTCACATCCCACGTCTTGAACATGCGGGATGCCCCACGTCTGTCCCACAGGGAAAATATTACACGTCTGCCCCACGTCTCAAACCCCCTGCTTGCCCCACGTCTGAAGCCCCTCGTGTAAAATCCCACGTCTGTCCCACGTATAAAACCCCTCGCCTGCCCACGTCTAAAATCCCTCGCCTATCACACGAGTAATACCCCTCGCCTGCCCCACCTCTAAAACCTCACGCCTGCTCCACGTCTAAAACCCATCGCCTGTCCCACGTCTAAAACCCCTCACTTGCCCCACGTCTAAAACCCCTTGCCTGTCCCACGTCAAATACCCCACGCCTACCCCACGTATATTACCCCTCGCCTGTCCCACGTCTAAAATTCCTCGCCTCCCCCACGTCTAAAACTCCTCGCCTTTCACACGGTGGATATAACACGGACTTTCAGAACAATTTTTTAATTTAAATCAATTTTAGACGTTCAAATAAGAATCAATGTGTAAATTTTCTGTCAATACCTGGACAAGCTACTTGTGCAATTGAACGAACTTATCTAGAACATCAGTTGAAGGCTGTAAGTAATCGATCAAAATAATATCTTGGTAGGTATTGATAAACACTAGAAGATATAACTAGGTAGCTGTTGATGTAGGTATCTAGGTAGGCTTTGATGAATAATACTAGTAGGTAAGGATTGATGAACACTAGCTAGTAGGTAACTAGGTAGGTATTGATAAACACTGGTAGGTATCTAGGTAGGTATTGACAAACAGATATAGGTAACTAGGTTGAAATTGATAAACACTAGTAGATAACTAGGTATAGATATTGACAAACAGTTTTAGGTAACTATGTATTATTGATGAGCACTAGTAGGTAACTAGGTAGGTATTGATGAACACTAGTAGGTAACTAGGTAAGTTTTGATGAACACTACTAGGTAACTAAGAAGGTATTGATGAATACTAGTAGGTAACTAGGACCTAGGTTGGTCTTTATAAACAGTTGTAGGCAACTAGGTAGACATTGATAAACACAAGAAGATAACTAGTTAGGTATTGATAAGCAGTTGTAGGCAACTAGGTAGGTAGTGATAACCACCCGTTGGTAACTATAGGTAAGATTAATTAACAGTTATAGGTAATTAGGTAGTTAATAACATTAATTAACATTATTAATACAAATATTAATAAGTAACTTTATACATATTTTTATCATTTACATTAAAAAAGAAAAGATACCAAAATATAGAATATTAAATTATATTTATTTAAAATAACTTTAAGATGAACGCAAGTTATCAATTTGCATAAAGATCATTCCATTACTACTTCTACCATGTCCAGGTGTGATATACTTTTCTTGCTATCTGTCTAACTGGTGGGTATTTACTATAGTACTGATTACTTAGTACGTAAACGTGACTAACGCATTGTCTAATTCTAGTTACTTTGAAACTTGTATTATTCTTAGGGGATAACACCCAGTAGCTCTTGCTCACTATACTATTAACTATGGATCTTATCTTTCTTATAGATCACTTTACTCAATGACAATAAGTAAGGGTTATAGCAACACACGGTATCGTTTCTACACAACAACTGTACTTCAAGCACCCTATACTAAACAGTGCATTGCTAACCAGGTTAGCTGAGAGTAAATATATTAGATCATTTAGATGTTAGTTGTAAGAATATCGGCGGCTGACTGAATAAGCATACTCAGACCCAAATGACTTATAGGTGAGGACTGATGCAAAACGTTCATCACACAGGATAGCTCAGAGGTAGCGTCGCCGACTTCAATAGTACATCACACTACAGTCCTGAGATCGAGTCCCGAGCACACCACTACATTTCTTTCTCCATTTCTTCCCATTTAATTTGTATTTAACAATATGAAATATTAAAATAATTTATCTACAGCCAAATGTACATATGCACTATAGGCAATAAAGTAAGAAATTGCAATAATGATTAGTATGATCTTTTATATTTCTTATACAATTTATGTACCCCAATTAACCGAGTGGTATTAGACGTGGGACAGGCGAGGGGTATAATACGTGGGACAGGCGTTGGGTATTAGACGTGGGACAGGCGAGGGGTATTCGACGTGGGACAGGCGAGGAGTATTAGACGTGGGACAGACGAGGGGTATTAGACGTGGAACAGGCGAAGGGTTTTAGACGTGGGATAAGACGTGAGTCCGTGGTGTATCCCTCGCTATTAGACGTCTTGCAAGACGTGGGATCAGACATCTAGCAGAAGGGGACCCCTGTGCAAACGGCGAGGGACAGACGTCTAAAACCCCTCTATAGCGAGGGGTATAAGACGTGGGACAAACCGCTTTTGGTTAGCTGGGAATACTCGTTCATAATTATAAACATGAAGAGTACACATATGTCATTTATATATGTACACAGAGAGGAAAAAGTTTACCCATATGAGTCATATCTAATGGGTCATCAATTTATTCTTAAAATCAATTAATAACGTGAGTTGGTTGGACTTTATTCATGTTTTCGCTTGTGTCAAGACAACTATGACGTGGTGTGTCAATCAAAAATTAGTTAATTCAATTCATTTTATGGATTGAATCAACTTATTATGAGAGTTAAAAGTTACCATTTTGAGAATTTTAACGTGTGTTGAAACAACTATGCTAGAGTGTATTGTAGTAACTCACAAAGACTGTTAATCCAATGTATCCGGTGTGTAAATTAAGTTATTATGAGAGTTGGCGCTACTTTTCTTTTCTAAGTTTAGGTCCGAGTCAAAACGATTATGTAACCAACATCAATTTTACTTTTTAAGTAGTACCTGCACCACAATTATAAAAATATTTCAGAACCCAGTCTCTTGAATATTTTGTTCTACTAAACATTTGTATAAATTTAGTTTTATCAGCCTTTCTAATTTGCTATATTTCCCAAATCTTACAAATTTTTCGTCGTGTACTTGATCAATTTTACACGCATTGCAATTAGTAAAGTTTCATTTTGGAAATTGAAATTATTCTTCTGCTTGACTGACTGACTGTACATTGGTATAAAAACTAAACTGGCTCGTAATGATCAACTTGTTTCAAAATTTAGTATATATTGGCTAAAAAACTGATTTTTAAAAGGGTTATATTACTACCAAAACATCTTTTTAGTCATTAGCTACAAAATGAAGGTTTAATCAAAATTAGTTTCTAAGTTATTTAATTTGATTACCTTTACAACCTGTAGAAAAACTATTAGGAATAGGGAAACAAACTAACAATGTGGTTGTAGCTGATAAAAATCTGCATTGGCAAGAGAAAACCACATGAAGATACGGTAGTTCCTGTTAAATTTATCACGATTTTAATTTCATACTCGCTTTTTTTTCTCATAATGTATACAACACGTTTAGAATATTGTACTAGAAACTTAGTAATGGTGAATCATTGTAAAGAAATATTTTCCAGATAGAGATAAGCAAATGATGTATTCAAATTAATGTTACTATAAATATTTAGTGCATTATGTATCATTTATATTCAAATTAATGTTACTATAAATATTTAGTGCATTATGTAGCATTTATATTCAAATTAATGTTACTATAAATATTTAGTGCATTATGTAGCATTTATATTCAAATTAATGTTACTATAAATATTTAGTGCATTATGTAGCATTTATATTCAAATTAATGTTACTATAAATATTTAGTGCATTGTGTAGCATTTATATTCAAATTAATGTTACTATAAATATTTAGTGCATTATGTAGCATTTATATTCAAATTAATGTTACTATAAATATTTAGTGCATTATGTAGCATTTATATTCAAATTAATGTTACTATAAATATTTAGTGCATTATGTATCATTTATATTCAAATTAATGTTACTATAAATATTTAGTGCATTATGTAGCATTTATATTCAAATTAATGTTACTATAAATATTTGGTGCATTATGTAAAATTTATATTCAAATTAATGTTACTATAAGTATTTAGTGCATTATGTAGCATTTATATTCAAATTAATGTTACTATAAATATTTAGTGCATTATGTAGCATTTATATTTAAATTAATGTTACTATAAATATTTAGTGCATTATGTAGCATTTATATTTAAATTAATGTTACTATAAATATTTAGTGCATTATGTAGCATTTATATTCAAATTAATGTTACTATAAATATTTAGTGCATTGTGTAGCATTTATATTCAAATTAATGTTACTATAAGTATTTAGTGCATTATGTAGCATTTATATTCAAATTAATGTTACTATAAATATTTGGTGCATTATGTAAAATTTATATTTAATATTCAAATTAATGTAACTAATATAAAATATTTGGTGCATTATGTAGCAAACTATTAAATTCATAATAGAATTAACAACTGAATTTATCCTAATCTTCCCACCCACACTAAAAGGAATTTAGCTCTGCATTATATAAAACTTAATTCCCTATAAATTAATTATCGCTATATTGTTATCAAGAAAATTCAAAATGTGTAAAGTAATTCTTTATCAAGTTATTTATTGAAGCAAAAACTTCACTCCTAAATCCAAGTTAGTTATGATACTAGTCTGAACTGACAATTTCAATTAAATGGGGAAATGAGAATTCATTTCATATTAGCATTAAAGTTTTAAGCACTGAATATTCATGAAATTTGATACTTTTCATACCAAATATACAGAGAGAAAGAACGAGGAAGCTTATTTCAAATTATTCGGCATATACTAGTCTTCAAATCTCATTTAAAGTCCTGTAACAAGTTTATAAGTTTCCAAAGATTCTTTCTCTTCATCCGAAGAGATGTATTTTTCTTTTCGAGAGCAAGTCATAACAATTTTTTCCAGTCGTGGCTCCAGGGGATCTAGTTCTTATTTCATTCCACATCTGCTGGAAAAAGGACCTCTGGGAAATGATGTGTGCATAGCATGAGAAAGAAGAGCAAGCAATGCTGGTAATGGTTGCAGTCTTGGTTAAACTCATAGTCTGCAAAAGAAAAAGGATAGAAATGGTCATCATCGCTGTTTTATTTGGGGAGAAAAGGTTTTCTATGCTTTAGGAAGGTATGCCGAAATATGAAGTTAACTATAGTGATAAATAATATGTATACCCTTATAAATGTGTACTCCTGTAAAGTATACACTCTTGTATGCTGAGCGGAAAGTTCACAGTTTTTAATTTACCGAATGATATGTTCACTGCAAAACAATTTAATTCAAAATATAACAGTAATACAGCTAACTAATAACAAAACAAATGTATCAACAAAAAAATAGACATGAATTACGTGAAAAAAAATACAAATTTACGGAAGGTCATTTTTTACCCGCCATTTATTCATTTATCATCTTGATATTCACATAACTAAAAAAGTATTCAACCAAATTACCTGAAATTTGGTGAAACGATTGGTCAATGTCCAGTGACCTGCTGGTAGAATTTTGAGAGCGATCCGGTCAAAGGTCATGGTCATTTATAACACAGAAAGTATTGAACCATATTGCATGAAACTTGGTGGGACTATTGGTCATTATCCAGGCACCAGTTATTAAATTTTGAGAAAGATCGAGTCAAAGCGGTGGCGAAGATAGGCGCTCTACCGAGTGCATCTAATCTAGTTTAAGATGTAGTTACACGTCTCATGGAATATCTATAAAGATTTTCTTATCGAAGAAAATATATAGAGACAGGACCATGGAAATAATGTTATACAGGGTGGGGCGTAAGTTTGGAAGCAATTTTTCAAACATTAATATAAATCTTAAAAATAAGTTCCTAAGTAGGTGATAGGGTTTGAACTATAGTAGAGACACTACATTATGACGTGGCAGTGTTATTTTTTACAAAAATTTAGTCAATTCAAAAATGTCTGACAAAAGAGAAGCCATTATTTCTCTACACCGTGCCGGGAAATCAGATTCCGTCATTTCAAAGACTCTCTCAATAGCGAGATCGACTGTTTGGAAGTGTGTGAAGCGTTTTAATGAGAGAGGAGACTTGACTGATCGTCCAAGAAGTGGTAGACCACGCTCACAACGCACCAAACAACTGATAAAATGTGTCCGAGAGAAGATCAGGAGGAACCCGAAAAGGTCAATACGATTGTTAGCCAAAACAGCTAATGTGAGTCCCAGAACAATGAGAAAAGTTGTCAAAGAAGACCTAAAGATGTCCTCTTTCACCCTCCAAAAGAGACAGACTCTGTCAGAAGCTGTAAAGAAAAAGAGATTGGAGAGAAGCAAAGCACTTCTGAGAGAATTGAAGTCTGGCACGGCTGGTGAAATTGTTTGGTCTGACGAAAAAAATTTCACAGTGGAAATGGCTCACAACCGGAGGAATGACAGAATAATTGGTAAAAGGGCTAAAGACATCCCATACAACCAAAAATCTGTCCACAGAACCATGAAACCTGCTTCAGTAATGGTCTGGGCCGCCGTTTCAGAAACTTGGAGATCTCCTTTAATTTTTGTGGAACAAGGCGCCAAAATCAATGCTAAATGTTATATTGAGAATATTTTGACGCCAATGTTGGAGTCAGCTAAGGATCACTTCGGTAATGACACTATGGACATTTCAGCAAAACGGCGCGACTTCACATACTGCAAATGTCACTCAAAACTGGTGCCATGACCATCTTCCACGGTTTTGGTCTAAAGAAATGTGGCCTCCCTGCTCCCCAGATGTTAATCCTATGGACTTTTCGGTATGGTCCATTCTTGAATCAAAGGCCTGTGGTAAATTCCATCGCAGTGTGGATGATTTAAAGCGTTCGCTCCAGAGATCTTGGAAGGAAATTTCACAAGAACAGTGTCGTGCCGCAGTAGGAGGAGTTCGGAGGAGATTTGAGGCTGTTATTAAAAAAACAAATTGGGTCATTTGAAATAAATTTATGATTTTTGAATTCTTAAAACCTTTATGTAATAATACATAACTGTAAATTATTAAATATATTTTTCGTTGGATTATAATATGCACTTTCATTTGCTTCCAAACTTACGCCCCACCCTGTAGGATATATGAAATAATATGTTATATATAATGATTGTTGTCTCGACATTAATTTATCTGGTTTAGTATTTGGTTATATTTAATCAATCAAAACCTATAAGCTACTGCCATAAGAATAATTATGAGATGTCATAAACAACTATATTCCCAGGCATTTTGAGTAAGTAGTATTTTTGTAAGTGCAGCTACATGATAAAAACATCAACGACATAGAAATGGACAGTTTAATGTTACGCAGTAGAGCTGTGAAAAGTAGCTATCTTATAATAATTAGATATTAATATTCACAAGTAGGCATTGAAAAGGAGAGAATTGTGTGAAGTTCTGTTCATTATACAATATACATATAATGCTTACATATACGAAGAAATGAACAGAGCTGTGTAGAGATCAACTTGGAGGACATTTGGAACATGTGCTGAATAAAACATAATTGTCCAAACATTAGCAATCCATCAAACTTCTTCTTCTATCAATTAATTGCCATTAAATATTTTTAAGGAATTTTTGTTTTAGTATCATTCATTGTGAATCATACTGTACAAGTGCAAATCCTCTATAATGAAGTCATGTATAGTGAACCATCCTCATTCATAGAGTTCTGAGAAATACAATACCCTGTGTAATGAATTAAAGTAAACTCTCTATAGTGAACTAGTTGAAGTTCACTATAGAGGAGTTTTACTGTAGCACATATTACCCATTTTATTTCTATTTTGAAATCAAATAGATTGGACTGAACTAAATTTTAAAATAACATAATCCTATTTCCAATCAATAATTAAGTCTTTACTTTATTTACATTACTATAGAAAATTGATAATAAATTCTCATGAATGAATATAATTATAGTTTAATTATTAGCTAGATAATTATTAGTTTGATATTTATTAGGTAGATTGAGATACCTCAAGCCAAGTATTCCACCAAAATGACCTCAATTTTTAAATTTATCTATACAGTATGAGCCACAAAATTTTTTCCGATTTTTTAAATACGTATAAATCTTCAGCCGATAAATCTTTAAAATGTGTTTACATTTGCTTTTTTTTATCGCTGAAGGAAAAATCCCATTAAATTTTTCCTTCAGCGATCAAAAAAAAAAAAAAAAAAAATGCAAGTGTGAACACATTTTAAGAAGAGCTTTTTTTCCGCAGTGCTAAAAATGCAAGTGTGAAGCGGACCTCAACCATGCAATCAAAAAGCGATAACGAATATTCAGAGGGTATTCCCTGTATCTGTTATAATTAAAATGTCTACCATTATAATTGTTTTCCTTTCATTCACTGCTTTTAGTAAGTAAAATCACAGAGTTAGCTCTAAGAATAACCTTCGCTCAATGACAAAAATAATCACCCTCACTCTTTGCTTAACTATGTCAATCCGTTCAAAATTGTTTTTACCTGTTAATAGTACTATGTAATAATACAATAAGAGGCGGAGAAAAAGAGATCAAGATACAGTTTTTTCGTCAATTTGTTATTTGAAAAATCCGAAACATTTTTGTAGCCCATACTAGCTGTATGTTATATATTATTCGTTGTTTATAAAAACTATTTCTCAATATAGTGGAAATAGACTCCATAATAACCTGCCGATAGTTTAACTTCTAAGTGCTGACTAAGCCAAACATCATAACTTCACACTCACTGTTTTATCATTTGATAAGAGAAAATATTATTCAGACGTGACCATTTTTCCTTATCTAGGGACTCTGTTAAAATGAGATACTCTCCACAGATACTTTCTGGTACGTGTGGGAATACTCTCCGACATTTTTCTATAGCATTCAAATAGCACAATAATAAATGCAATGGTTTATGATTCTGTATAATATATGGAGCGTCTCCTATATTCATGTAGATGCATTATAATTTATCTATGCATAGGCTGTACATAAGTTATTTGTTTTGCAAAAGGATTTATGTGTTAGGTTCATGAATGAAACAGTCAACCATTAATGTATCAATGAACTTGATGACTGAAGCGTTTATAAAAGAATATTGTTTGACTTTGCAATACATCCGAGATTTTGCTAGGAAATTTTATAAGTTTGAATGTGACATTTGACAAGGCTTGGAAAACATTAAAATGTTAATGTTTAGAAAAGATGTAGACTAGTGATTAACTTATACATATAGT
This sequence comes from Caprella mutica, assembly GCA_947561585.1. Taxonomy (NCBI): domain Eukaryota; kingdom Metazoa; phylum Arthropoda; class Malacostraca; order Amphipoda; family Caprellidae; genus Caprella; species Caprella mutica. Next base: position 483 of record CANNZV010005204.1, on the reverse strand, counting down.
AACGGTTTTAGGGCTGAGAAAGGTGTATTTCTCATTTGTTGGTCCCAATGAGTAAAGGGATCCAATTAAACTGAATACAAAGGAATAGTGTAAATCAACCTAATTAATTTAAAGAAGTAAGTCAAGGTAGTTAGACACGAAAAGAATTCCTGGGTACACTTCATCGAGAAATAATCACGAGAATGACAATTTAGTCATTGATTTATTTTGGTTAATTCTGAAGATGATGACTAGCTACAGACAACTGATCTGAAGAGTTTCTTACTGCATTCCTTATTGAAAATCGCAATTAGTTTATAATTGCTCTTTTTGTTATCTTCATAAAATCAGAAACCTTATGCTATATCATAAATTGAAATTATAACTTGTAAAACGACAATAGATAATATTTAATATCAATCACAACGTACATGCAATAACATATTATTATTAATAGATGTATATAAAGATAATAGTAAGA
>CANNZV010005203.1:0-29993 GCA_947561585.1 Caprella mutica | reverse complement strand
ATTAACCAATAAAAATTATAAGAATTTATCCATTGGTCAAGGCATATACTTCTCAAAAAGAAAGACAATGCTACTGACTATTTTCGACTAATTTATTGCACGAAAGTTTGAGATTAAATTACATTCTAAGAAAAGAGAAGCAATGTCCCATACACGTATATCCAGAAACTTAGTGTGACGTCACGCCTTGATCATTCTATTAGATTGAATGTAAAATTTAAATATACTTATATCTCTTGTAAACATCTGATAAGCATGGAGAACATATATGTATTAATTACCATACAACGGAAGTAAATGAAAAATAAAAGTATTTATGTACAGATGCAATCAATATATCGCTTGTTTGCGAGAACAGTGTCATAACTTCAAAAAAGCTGTTTTTCAGGAGAGGCGTATTAGTACTTGTAATTTACGTATATTTAATGGTATATCGTTAGGACATTTAGCCTCTCTAGCGGTATATTTTAAAGTTTCAATGATGATTTTTTTACCAATATAATCAGCATTTTATGATTAATAATATCTATATGGATAACTCTAAAATACATGTTTTTGTACTTATGACGTTGTTGCTGCAAACAAGCGATATATGAAAGGGGTTTAACTTACCCTTTTTGTTACATATGTTACATGGTGGGATAATACGTAAACCACCATAAAAATATCATTCATGAACATAAGTTGCATGGTGGGATTAAATATCTCCCACCTTATAATGCATCATATTATTTTCATTTACATTCGGTACTATTGAGTTTAATAATATAAAATGATAAAAACCACCAATCCAACTTGGTACTTTTTTATTCTCAATTCTTATGACTCAAAGAATTGATGTCTGTTTCGGAACCAAAAACTATATCGCTAACATCAAATGGAAGTTAGATACAAGGGACTCGAAGAGTCAGTCAGAAAGGAAAGTAGCTCCGTGAACAAATTTATCTACCACGATTCGTTGGCCAAGCTCATGTATGAAGAAAATCAGTTACTTAATTAATAAGAATGTGGTTGCGAAAGATAGAACTGACAGATGGAAGAGGAAAATGAAGAGTTGAAGTTAATGAAACCTAATTTCCCACCTAGCAAAAACTGTAAGAGGAAAATGAGAAGAGATAGTAAATGAAGCATGCAAGCCTACATTAGCATTAGTGTTAAAAATGAGTTGTGATTAAAACAATTATGATAGTTTAATCTTTTTAATTTAACTTTTAATATAATAAATGAGAACCCAACTATAAAAAATAATGTTTTCATAAATCTCACCAATTGCGTGAGATTTCACAATTGGTAAATAATTTGTTATCAAAATTGTGATAGATACAAACAGTACAGAACAGCATAACCTCCCTCGACTGTTACTCAATTAGCACTGAGCATTGGAGGAGGGGCATACGACCCCATTGAACCAAGTGGCAGGGGTGCATTGGGGGAAGACACGCCCATGGCGCCACTTTTTGGCATCACTTTTCCTTGCAAGACATGATGCCTCCATACCTATATATATAACAAAAACTTAAATAAGTGAACGACGGCAAATATTAGTGGGAGGAGCTTAGACCTTAGAAAACAATTTTTGAAGGTATTTGGGAGGTGATCTCAATCAGTGAATCTTCTTTTGATTATTGTTTTTTGATAGATCAACTAGGTATTAGATTTAATAAATCCATTTAATATTCGTGTAAAGATATAAAATCAGATAAACTAATTATAGAAACGTTTATATAATTTAGGAAACGATTAATTAATTTAAACGAAGGCCAAAAACGCACTGTTTGTTTAAAAATCTAAATCTACAATAAAAACAAAGAGTGTACAATCTTCTTTCTCAGCGTCAGGTTAGTGATTCGCTCAATTGTTGCTCACAGAGTATTAAAAAAACTTTAAAAGCAAATAATAAAATATAGACTGAACCAAATTGTATGCGGTTTGTGGAATAATATTATGTAATAAACTCTTTTTTTTCCTGAAGCCTGGTGAGGACCTTTAACAGAAAGTAAATGGATCAAATATTCGGCTATTCGTTTCAAAATTAAATTAATTATAGGCAGGCTCCGCTACTATATAAGCAGTAATAGTTGCGAGACATGTCACAATGTTATTACCATTCGTAAACATAGAAAACAGAGATCATTTTTTGAAGTGACTATATACAATACATACATACAGCCTGCGGAGTGAGCAAAATAATCCAATCTAATCTGAGTACCAAACAAGTGATTGGGTTAGGTCAGAGGAGTAATTTTTTCCGTGTTTTAGTTAAATTTGCCACAAACTGTCAATAAATTTCATTTCCTGTGAATTTGTTTCCCTTTCTAAATTCTACTATAGATAGAAGTGTTTTATAGAGACTTCATGTAAATTATTATGTTTTATAGTTGTCTTTAGTGAGTATGGATCTACAAAAAGAACTACTAATGAATGATTATAAGCTACCAACTCATTCGAACATGCCTGTGAAAAGCTCTCGAAGATTCAAAGCTTTTTTGGTTATTAGTGCCGTGTCCTTTCTAGTTCCTCTTCTTCTTCCTTTCTTTCACTTTGGCGTTGTCTCTCATCTGTGGGATAAATACAACTACATTGTTAATAAAAAAGAGTGCAAAAATGCATGCTGGGACACTGTCTTTAAAGGTTGGTAACTATTTTAATAGATATTCAGTTTTTTAAATTCTTAATTTCTTATCTCAAACTCTCAAAGACTAAGTAAAAATTAGGGCAAATTCTGAGTTATCTAACAGTTCCACATTTTTTTATCATATAAGCCTATAACTTACTAGTTTTAAGTGTACAACTTTATAAGGTAAAAGTATGTAATAAATTAATTAGTATTTAACTAGTTATTTAAATTATCAGATAAATTATCATTATAATGACAAAATTAGATTTTATTTTTAAATTATATTATCATAGTTACTGTGTCACTCTGTCTGCAAAATAATGAGATAATATTGAATATTTCAACATTTTCTGTGCAAACAATCCTCAATTTAATTATATCCAGTCTGCAGAGAATTGAGAGAAAGAAACTGGTAAAGTGTTTGTAGAAATATCTTTTCTGTTTGTAGTGATTCGTGAAATTAATGTAAATATAGGTAGTAATTCAAAATTGTTCAGAGAGAGAGTACTGAATTTCCCAAATAAAACAAATATCTCCCATATTCCCAGTCTGTACTCTGTAGAATATGGAACATTTTTCCAAGATTCTCTGCAGGAGTTTTTGATTGAATTTTAGAAATTGGAGATCTCTGCGGGAGATCTTGAATTAATTCCTATGTTACCATTAATTTAGCTGCAGGAGATTTTGAATTAATTCCTATGTTAACATATAAATTTAGCTGCTGGAGATTCTGAATCTGTTACTGAGAGTCAAAGAGTAGCTGTCTCTCAAATTAAAGTATCTGCGGGAGAAGAGACACATTCTGCAGACTGGTATATTCTACAGACTGGCTTAATTTCCTTCTCCAAGTTCCATATAGGCCATGTTTTAAAGTATGGACAAAGTCGCCAGTATATTGGCGACTTTTGAGGGGTTAAACAAGTTGGGAAACCTGTAAATATGTTGATAACAAGTAAATCACTCCTAAAATAGTCTCAAGAGATACACATGCATCAAGTGTAAAATCTTCACTAGGAACTTAGGAAGTCAAATTTCTCCTTGAATTTGAAAGTGTCTTAAATATGTGGGCAATGTGGCGATCTGGATCCATTTTCTCACTAAACTGGCAACATTCCTACCACCCTTTAAAACATGGCATATAGGGTCACACAGGTAAATTGCGGCCCTTTAATTTTTAACTGCGGCTCTCTCAAAAGAATCTCTAAAACATTCTGAACCGAAATTACATTAAAATGTTGCACACCTACCAAAAATCCAAAATAAGCGCAGTGCATGCCCAGACTGCAGGAACTGGTAAACTGTTCTCCAAGAAATTCTCTATTTTAGCTTCTGTTCTCAGTAAAATACATGTAAATATAGGAGGAAGTTAAGGATTGTTCACACAGAAAATGTTGAAAATGTCCCATATTCTGCAGACTGGGTGCATGCTATAATTTATTAATTTAAGTTTTCAATGTGTGTTTTGCAGCTATGATGTTTCTGTTGTTAGAGGCCGCAGTTAGTAGTGTGCACTGTGCCGCAATTTACCTGCTTGACCCTTTATAAATATTTACATGTATTTCACTGAAAACTGAAGCTAGAAAAAAGAGGATTTCTTGGAGAACACTCAAAACAGGTTACCACTTCCTGAAGTCTGGGGAGTTGTCTGTAAATTTGTAAAGCCCATTGCCTCATAGCCTAGGCCCTATTAGAATGTGACAAAATATTTTATAAATCACTAAATATTCTACTAAGTTTTTTTAAGTTTCCAGATATGCCATACTACGTCTACTTGCAATATTTTTCCCAGTTTTCTGAAATTGGTGAAAAATTCACATAAATCTATTCTAATAAATTCTCTTTATATTTTATAACAGGTCCCTATGAAAGAGGTCCATCAGGCTACAAACACGTCTATTTCAATGCCACTAGCAACACACTCAAGATCTGGACAGTGACTGTGTTTGCTTTACTTTGCCTCTATGAGACGCTAAAGAAAACTCTGGTGCTGCTCTACAAGAGTCAAGTAATGGAAGAGTGTCTGTCTTTTAAAATGCCAGACTTTATATTTTTTACAATATTAGTATCTTTGTTTAATAGTAATATTAGGTTTTTTGAATTGTTTGACAGTTCCTCATTTTCGATCATTTAAGAAAGAAGTTTTTAATACATATTAGTAAACTTTTATTTGATTTTTCTTGCATAAATAAAAACAGTGGTTTCTGAATTTATAGTCCACATAATTTAATTTTCTGTGTAGGGTAAGTTCTTAAAGAACTTACCCTAATTCTTAACAGTGACATAATTTCTGTACAGGTGAGACTCTCAATGCTGGTTCTTCTTCTCCTGAGTATTTATCCTCATTATTACTCTTGGTGGTCTTACTTCAATTACTGGAATGATGAGTTCTACTCTCAATGGAACCATCAGTTATTTTTCAGCATCACTGAATTCGCATCAACTGTCATGTTGGTTCATCTTATGGACAAGTGAGTGTGCAGTAAACTCCTCTTAAGTATTCGAGTAATGAAGGACCTGAGTTATGAAATATTTTCTATCTTTAAATTATAGAAAATAATATAAATATGTTTAGAATTTAATCCTAGTTACCCCTCAATGACCATAGTTTTCTATGATATTAATCATAGAAAACTATCTAGAGCATCCAAGATATGAAGTGGCTCTGAGTTATACTTCATAACTCAGGAAAGAGATTCACTGTATTTGTAAATGGTGTCATAACTTCGCTTCAGATGCAATCCAATTAAAATTACCTGTAGAGTTGGTTGGTTACACATCTTCAATCATATTAGAAAATGCCAAAAGTATATAACTAGAATAACAGGTTTTATTAATGATTGGTTCATACTTTTTATACAATTGAAGATGTGTACCAGTCGAATAATTCAGAACTTTCTTAATCTATTTTCTCGCTTTACTTTATTATAAGGGCAGCATTTCTTCAATTTTTCAACCTACAATTTTATGAGAACTTTAATATTGTTCTTTTCAGTCGCATTGAGATCACTAGCGCCAAATGTCTTTTCATCACCGGCATCGCAGTTCTTCACATCATGTCTGCAGGATTGGACCAATTTGTGGACAATGTAATCAGAGGAAACGGAATGCTGCATCAGGTGAGCCGGAACGATATTCATATAAGACTGTTCCACATTTTAAAAATAAACTAGTAATTATTACTCAACTTTTATTCTAATTGGTATCTATGAATTAAAATAAGTTTAATAAACTCATAATTTTTATATATATAATAGACTAATAGTATATATAGGCATTTAAATAATTAACTCTGGTTTCAATAGGTGCTGAGGGATATATTCTTCATGATTCCCGATTTGTTTCACGCTGTGTTGCCAATGCTAGAACTGAGGCAACTGGCTAGGAAAAAGAGACTCCCATCCCTAGCACACACTATCACCAGCAGGGAGTTCTTTGCCACCATATCACTAGTGCTGGGCGGTATATTCCTCTGCAGAATTATCTAAATAATATTATTGTAATAATTCTTCTTCGTAGTGTATTTAAAACAAAGAAGAATCGAATTTGTTATCTAAATGTTACCTTTTCTCTCATCGTCAAAATATATTAATATTTTGATTCAATGTACACAGTGTTTTCTAGTGTATGTCTATTTAAAATAAATTAAGTCTCCCTTTAATCTATGAATGAATATTTCAAGCATTTAATTTTATTCAGGATTGAAATGTATTCACTAAAGTTTAAAGGAGTTATTATTAGGGTTGTGACAATATGCGTTTAAAATTATAGATCTTAAGAATATCACAAACGAAATGGTATCGAATACCATATATCACTGGTGTAGAACCACTGAATAGTCTATACTATTTTCAGGATCTATGATTTCAAACGCATATTGTCACAACCCTAGTTATTATTTGTTAGTTAAAGTTGTCGTTACTTTATTCACAACCAATCTTTTATACTTTAGACTGGTTTAATAATAAATTGAAGATCTCATGATTGAAGTTTTAAAGAAGTGTTAATTAAAATAAGAAATGCTTTGCTGGTTCTTTATATAGAAGTATTGTTCATCTGTTGGCAGTACATACTTTAAATAATAACTAATGTTGGTATAAATTCTGCAATATTAATCTCTTACGAGGATCTTTGCAATGTGTGCCTTAAGATTGCAAGGCGAATGTTACTAAAATTTCTGTTTATGTAAATACAAATTCTGTTGAGAATTCTCTCTAAGTGTAATGATTTAACAGCCGTAATTTTCTTTTCCTGCAATACTTTTAATAGAGCAAGTACCTAATTATGGTTGGTTCCACAATTTTCCTATAATTCGGAACTTACCTTAGGTTTTCATTGATTTCAGTATCTATATATTATGAAAAAAGATGCAGGGTAGGTTTATAATGATGGGGCAGATCGACATAAGATGAATATTTCATTATCAAAAAATTTCTTAAATGATTGAAAATTTGGGACTGTTCAATAATTCGGATCTTAGCCCAATTTATGAATCCAATATCAGGAGACATTAGTCGGGTTGTGACAATATGCATTTAAAATCAAATCCTCTGAATATCATAGACCAAACGAAAGGAAGTGGTATCTAATACTATATACCACCGGTTTAGAGCAATTCAATAGTGTTTAATTCACTCACAGTCTATAATATTTTCGGGATCTATGATTTTGAAAGCATATTGTCACAACCGTACATATTAGGTAATAGATAACTCAATAAGAAGTCAAACAAGTAATAGATTTATTATCTCTTAAATTGAACGAAAGCATTAAAAATATAATTAAATCACTAACTATATCTCTTAACTATTCGACAATAAATTCTACAGATGGTGTGACATTTTGCAACAACTAACCTAACTAACTCCAAAGTCAATAACAGGCTGAAATAAAGTTTAAAATATTTACACGAACACCAAACGTTGAATTCGATGTGAGGTCTGCTTAAAAACTCAGCTCTGCAGAGTAAAAAGAGGAAATATTTCTCTGTACAGAACGTATTTACACGCTTAAAAATAGCAAAAGACTTAACTCTACTTTGAACTGGACATCATATATAGCTAAAAACAGAGGCTTTCTTCCATACCTACATCATTCAATTCAATAGTCATTAAATTATCCCATGAAAGAAAGTGTTCTAAAATGAATGAATGAGTTAAATAGACAATAAAATGGTCACTAATATAGATATAAAATCCAAGATGCTATTTAAAATGATGAGTAAGTTTATTTAGCTGCAGACCAGTCTTTAAATCAATTAGATGCATCTCTCTTCACTTAATTATAACTAGAAATGGCAGAAAATATTGCGACTGAACACAAATAAATATAAACTGCGATGTAAAACTAACTTAACTATTCTATTGGCAGTGAAAAGTCATGGAAAGACTTTAGAACAAAGTAAAACTTTTACCATAAGAGACAGAATAAAAGAACTCTAGAAAGAGGAAAACAAAATGTCAAGATATTTAAAAGGAAAGGTTCCCCACCTACCAGAGAAGGTTTCCCACCTACTAGAGAAGGTTTCCCACCTACTAGAGAAGGTTTCTCACCTCTGTAGGTTCCCTACCGCCTTTCCTTCTTTCTCAACTGTCTCTTGTTCCCCATTTTCTTTAGCAGTACAGTCACATGCTCTTTATGAGTCAGTAGTTTCCCCATCTGTGAACTGACATCGTTCATCTGGTGCTGTACTGTCACTGACCTTTGTATGGAGGCCCTGAGCAACTCACACACATGATGCATGTCTTTGGACAGAACCTATGGAAGAAAGGACAGTGTTAGCATGGAGGTGAACAGAGTAAAGTAATTTTAATGTGATAAAAGTACCAACAGAAGAGATATTACTGACAATTTCTTTTGATGATCTAAAACAACTTTAAAAACTTTAAATTCAAATGTTAAGAAGGGTCAATCACATCCTCGGTAATGTAGGAGAAAACAATAAAATAATTATTAGTAAAATAAAAATCAAATAGTAATTATTATACAGTTCTTCTTATTTAACTGAAGATGTGAAACTGAACGATAATTTGTAACCTATGTAGGAACTTTTTTCTCCAATAAACCTCAAACTTATTGCATAAAATCAGCTGTGAGAAACAATTTCAATATAGCAGAAACATTATATAGCTGGCAATTCATTTCTTGAGGAAAATAGTGTGTTTTTCTTAGAGGAAAATGAAGAGTTCTCAGCCTAAAGGGGCGTACACACGTAGAGTTTTTTCAGTCTTTCCACCAGACTTTTTACCAAGCTCCTCCTACTTTTTCCACGAGAATATAAGAAAAAAAACTATATTATTAATATTTATTTTAGTTGGTATCCACGATACCTGCAGGTATTATGGATACCAACTGAAATAAATAATAATTAAATCGTTTTTTTTTTAATATTCTCGTGGAAAAAGTAGGAGGAGCTTGGTAAAAAGTCTGGTGGAAAGACTGAAAAAACTCTACGTGTGTACGGCGGCCCTTGAGTACCTATTTGTTCTACTCACCGAGTTATTATTGCTGATTTGTGACTTTTCCAGCATAGTGAGTACCCCATTGAGTCTGCCATTGACTTCCTCTTCTACCGTAACGAGCTCTCGCACCTGACAGCCCACATGCACCACCTTCCACCCCTCCATCTTCTGCTGCGTTGCCTTGTCGTCTATGGGGGTGCTGAGGGGATTCTTCTTAGGCTCTTTGAGTACCACGTCAGAGTGTTTGTCGAAATGGTGTGCCCGGGCATTCCAGTTGCTGTGGTAGGTACTGAGCAGACTTGCTGCTTTCCTGGGAAAAAAAGTAGTACAGTTAGGATAGAGATTAATTAATGGAAACATATAATCACAGGAGCTTCTATAATTTCCTGAGTTAGATATAAGGGCCCGTACACACGGTTTTTTAAGTTTTCCCACAAGACTTTTTGCTAAGCTCCTCCTACTTAATCAACAAGAATTTAAGAAGAAAATTCTCGTGGAAAAAGTAGGAGGAGCTTACCAAAAAGTCTGGTGAAAAGACTTAAAAACCCTACGTGTGTACGGCGCTTAAGAAAACACGCGAGTGAGACTTGATTCAAAGATACAGAATATATTTTTTATTAAATATCACTCCGCTCACAATGCTTATAACCTATTACAGAATTGTGATCACGTATTAAGCTTACAATAAGATGTCAGAATTTTTTAAGTAAATTCCAATAACCTGAATGAAAATGCAGGGACACTGCATTTTCATTCAGGTTATTAGATTCAAAACTCTTCGCTTGTTTGCAACAACAACGTCATAAACACAAAAACATGTATTTTAGAGTTATCCATATAGACATAAAAATCATAAAATGATGATTATTTTGGTAAAAAATCATCATTGTAACTCAAAAAATGTCCGAACGATATACCATTAAATGTACGTACATTACAAGTACTAAAATGCCTCTCCTGAAAAATAGCTTTTTTGAAGTTATGACACTGTTCTCGCAAAAAAGCGATTTCTCCTTAGTTACCTGTTGTTATTGAATCCTTTCTCCTGAGTGTCAGACATCTTATTTGTGGGAGTGACGTTAACTAGAGGGGTCAGTACGTTACTGGAGGAGACTTTCTGTCTACTAGGAGACACTTTCTGTGGTGACTGTCTCCTTCTGCTGCCACTTTGCTGCCTGATCTCTGCTCTACCGGAGTAACTGTCTGAACCATCAAAATCTAAAAAAAAGATAATTATTTAGTTATGAAGGAAATACCAGAGGATCTTTCTTGCTCAAAGAAAATATAATTTTAACAAATAACTGTTATGATTTTCAGATTCTTAAGTTTTTTTTTCATTTGTCTTCAGACCCAAAATACCAAAGAATATCAGTCGCTACATTTAGAATTAAAATGTTGTGGCATTTAGACATCATTGGAGAGTCGAAAATATTTAGTCATTCAGATTTAAAGGACAAAAACAATGAAATTAAGACTTTTAAGAGCACTGTAAAAGGAACAATGAATTTCATTTAAAAGAAGAAAATAAGAGACTTGAAAATAAGTAATTTTAAAATGAAGAATTATTATTATTTATTTCTTCACACTAGAAAGTAGGTACCAAATTATCACTCACCATTGTGTTCTCTTTTGATCTTCTTGTTTGGTCTGAATTCTTTGCATTCTTCCTGTGAGTAATTAGACTCCTGCAACTCATTGCCCGTCCTGAGATAAAGAGAAAGGTTAGGGTTGTGAAAATGTGCTTTGTAAATCATAGATATCAGAAATATCACGGATGAAATGAAATCGTATCTAATACTATAAGTACAGCTCTATTTCTCATTGAAATACTTCAACTAGGTAAACTTTAACTCACAACTGTTGTTTTCGCGGCTTTTTTCTGGGCGACAAACTGTCAGTGTGATGCGCTGCGGCCAGAAGCTGATTGGTGTGTCGCAGGGGGAGGGACGTGACCCCTTTCATTGGGGCCTGATTGGCTGCCTTGAGGGGAGGTACTGCCCCCTGATTGGCTGCTTTGAAGCTTGCTGAGAGCTGATTGGTTAGTTTGGTGGGCAGGGAAATGGATCCAGACACACTAGAGGAGGAAGATGTCTCATCCATTGGCTGTTCACATTCCTCTATCAACAAACCGGGGGAGCTGTTGGCGGAGAGTGTGGCACTGCCGGTGGATGCTTCACTGTTTCCCCCATTGGATGGGGGAGAGGGGGAGGTGGGGTTGAGGGAGGCACTGAGATTCTTACAGGCTTTAGACGGTAAACTGTCCATGTCAGGTCTTTTTCTGAGTATTGATGGGCGGGGCGAGGCTGAGGGTTTAGAAGGGGGCGGAGCTTCATTGCCCCTCCTACCAATGGGAGAGAACTGCCCGGGAGTTACCCTTAGGATGGGAGTGGGGGAGTTAGGGACAAGAGAGGCTACTCCTGAAGGGGATATGGCAGAGTTTTCGACATAGTAGGACTGCTGGGGGTGAAGTTTGGTGACTGGATGTAAATTGCCTCCTGCTCTGGCAGGGGCGTAACTAGTAGCAGGGGGTGCAATCCGCTCCACCCCAGTGGATATAACTGCCGGGGTGATGGTGGTGCCCGGGGGAAGAACAGCGGCAGCAGCACTAGCGGCTGAGGACTGAACTGCTCCAGAGTGATGAGAACCTTCTGTAGGTCTGTGTGCCTTCACTATGTTAACTGCTCCTGATCCTGGCAACTGTAAAAAAAGAGAGAAGAAGTCAGCATTGGAGTGAAAAAAGGAGACACTCTCAGTAATAGTGAAGTGGAGCTAACCACATACAATAACTATTTAGAAGCTAGTGTACATTTACAACAAGAACTTGAATTTGAATGTCGTTGGTAACAGCAAACTTTCAATAAATTCTTACCTGATAATATAAAATAAACAAATAGAAAGCGAGATCAAAGATGGAGATTATATTTATCGTACATATTTGATTTAAAATAACGAGAGTGGAAAGTACCCAACTGACAAGTGACTGAAATAGCAAAATGTTTATAAAATTTCTATAAATAGAAGACTAATAGTGTAATTTTTCACCCATTGCCATTATGAAGAATCTATAAGACTTGTAGGCAGCCCTTCTCTTTCCAACGACCTTGTTGATGTTCGATACAGAGCATTGGGCCCTCAGTCTGGAATTGAAACCTATTGAGCCCTTGTAATCTATACCACATATCCATTGAAAAAGGCATGTTAGCAAGACACCACATACAGGAATAAACATAAAATACTACTAGTTGGCAACTACTAGACAAAATATGATTCAAATGAATGTTGAAGACTTTATGCTGTTGAATGGAAGACACAATAACAACAATCTTGTATATTCAAATGAACTATACCGTTGCTATCTTCAGTCGATGATGATGATGAGTTGACATGATCTTTGGCGGAGAGGAAATTCACCCACACGAGATGTTCATGTCACCTTAATAGTTTGAGGACAATTAAGCTTGAACACCTCAGAACAAAAGGTAACACAATGTAAATAAGCGGGGCAAAAAATAAAAATTCATTCAATAACTTAAGTATGAGAGTGAGTTGTTAGAACGAGAAACCGGTTGTTAGCATGCAGAGGAGGTGGACTGACCTGAGTGTGTGGTGATATTCTCACACTGATGGACCCTGCGTTTGTGAGAGGGAGAGAGCGAGTTGTAGCAAGGGATGAACTCATGGGACTGCTCAGTGTGCAGATTTTCTGAAAAATGTTAAAAAAATTAAAAGAAATGAAGAGAATACTAATAAACACAGACAAGACTATCCATTCTAAAGCTGTACCTATAATATAATTATTACAGATATTTGGTAGCTAATCTTAAGATACTTAAAAGTCACAGATATTCCGAGTACCGATAGTACCAGTACAGCCCTATCTATTCACTATCAAGACTTCAGTATTTACCTGTATAGGAGAATTCATCATGGTGACAAATTGTTGAGGATGTCTTGGTCTGTCAGTGGCCGCTCCCCTTACGGATAGGTTAGATGTCCCTCTGATGACTCCACCGGCAGCTCTTACGGATTGAGACACTCCAGCGGCAGGTCTGCTGGAGCAAAGCACAGGCCTGGCAACAGTGGAGACACTGGGGTTGTTCTGAGGTCTGGATGTCTGCCCTGACATTGGTCGTGATTGAGTGTAGCCTGTGATGTTGGTAGATAAAGGTAGTCTGGCAGTGGAAGGAGTGGTGATCCTAGTCCTGACATTGCCAATGAGACCCTGCCTTTGCTGGGGCACAGAGGTGAGTGTGTAGGAGGAAAGGTTGCTGCGCTGGTTGGCAGTTTGAGTGAGGCGAATTGGTTGGTTGGTCATAGGCGAGACTGACGGCGTTCTGATGGGACTGACAGCGGTACGAGAAGCTGACAACACATTGCGAGGCACAGAGTGACTCACTATGGTGGTTCTCGATATGCCGCCTGTCACTGGGGATGTTACACGCGTTATGGAGCTGAGACTGTTAGCTCTGTTTAGGGTGGAGGGGATGTTGAGGATGTTTGTCCCCGAGTTCATGCGTGTGATGGAGGTGGGTCTGATGAAGCCAGATGCATTGGTGATGGCAGAGGTGTTGGGTCTGCCTGCCAGTTGTGCCGATGGCATTCTGGTAAATTTGGTAGTGGCTATGGAGGGGGAGCTACTGGACAAAGTGGTACTGCAGGTGGAAGGGGAGGAGTTTGCTGCTCTACTCCAGTTTGAAGCTACTAAAGGTACTGCTCTTGTCTGCAAGTGAGTTCCTCTACTGCAATGAGATAAGGTATAGAGGTTAGTGTTGAAGTTTATTTACATATAGGAAGATGTAGGTACCAATTATGCAGCTGAATTTATTAGACAAAAAGAAATTTAAAATAATCTGTTTGAATAATTACAAAAACAAGTATTTTTTCTAAACGTAGTAAAATAGATGAAAAATGATTAACACTTAATTATTGCATATCCATTTAAAAACAGGTGGTTAGCTAATTAATAACCAGTGTATTTAATGGATCAGTTCACTGTATTCATCTGTAGTATAATTTAAAATCTTTATATATGTTTTTTTAGATATAATGCAAGTACTAAGTTATCAGACATTTCCACATACTCAGACACAGGAGCAATAAATAATCATTATTCAACTTCAATTTAATTGGTAATTGATACCAATTAAAATGAAAGTTAAACAATTATTACATGTTTTCTCCCAGTGTCTCAAAATGCGAAACTGATAATTCCGAACTAGCCCTATTTCTACCGACCAAAAAAGATGTTAGTGTTGCAATACTCACTGTGCAGGATTGGCAGTGACTGAATGGGAAGAGCGACTGTTGGACATGTTAGCCACGACTGCAGCACCTCTGGGAATGTGCATGTGATTCACAACAGAGAGACTGGAAGGAGCACTGGAGAGAGGAGTGGAGGAGGCATGGCACGTGCTGAGGTTGAGAGCTCCTGAAGAGGATATGGTGGGCACTGTCACAACCATCACTCCCCCGGCAGAAGTGGAGGAGATGGCCTTTGATGTGACTAGCGAGATGCTCTGTGCCCCAGTCATCATTGACGAGAAGGTGGAGACAGTAGTGGGTTTAGAGACTGAGACGATTGTAGTGGAGGACATGGGCATTGCAGCGGATTGCGACTCCATTTTGTTAGCACTTAAAAAGGATGCTTTCATCACCAAATATCAATAATTAAATAAAATATTACCAAGTCACATTAAAATTGTTATTTAAAACGCTACATGAGTGAAATTTATTGTAGGTAAAACATCTGAAAATGAAGAAGCAAGTTTGAATTAGTTTTGAAGAGACTGTGAAAAGAGAATATAAAATAAGTAGGTAGCGTAACTAATAAAATGTTAGCATTTTATTTTTCAAAATGCTAAATGTAGATTCTACTGTGAATTGATTGATAGGTAGATGATGATTAAAATACAATATCTTATTCTAATTGTGACTGAACATACTTGGTTAAATTGTTTTTTGAACTCTTTACAAGTTTGAGCCTTCCTTGACAAAATATAGAAAAAAAATCTGAAGCCAACAGAGCCGAAATGTAAAAAAATTGATCTCTTCAAAATAACATTGCAGTACAAGAGAAAATAGATATTTGAAGGCTTCAAAATTACTATCATAAACTTGCCATTCAAATGGTAAGGAGGAGGTATAATGCATTATTATCTGACAGTAAATCTAGCAATTGACCTTCAGCTACAAAGAGTGAATTCTTTTGCTAAAAAAGTCAACTAGAATACATGTCTCAGTGAACCAATTATTCAGAAACTGGGAGTTTGCCAAAAAATCTTCTATTCTTAAATCAGTGGAATTATACGAAAAAAAAAAATATTATATTTATCGGTTGTATATATTTGGTCAATACCAAATTTCCAATAATGGCAAAATAAATAGTGAGACCAGTCTGCAAAGGACGTCCATCAAGGTAAGTTAGTGACAGCTATTTTGAACCCTTCAATTGCAAATGGAGAGAAATATCTATTTTTCTCTTATGTGTCACCCAGACTGTATTTCATGATAAAGATTTTTTCCTCTTTTAGAATAATATTCTGGCAGAGTCTGGATTTTTAGCTATTTATTCCTATGTTACCATTAATTTTTGTTCAATGAATTGGGAAAAACGTTGGTGAATCATATCGGTCAAATCAAATTATTGTAAATTGTTGGTGGATTTTTTCTGTTTTTTTTTTTTAAATTACAGTTTGTAGGTATGTCACATTGTTATTTTGGAGAGAGTTTAATTTAGTAATTGATAGCTAAAAATCCACTGACTTTGTCAGAATATTATTTTTAAAGGGGCCATGTTACAGAGTATTCAGTTAAAGCTAATTAATTGGCTTAGATTTCAAAACAATCTGGAAAAAGTGGTCTTTTCTGATGAATTAATTACTCTGCTGGAGTGTAGCAAACCTTAAAATACCGCAATAAATAAATAGGAACTGTATTAAAATTAATCTGCCAGTCTGCAGAATATGGGATATTCTCTCCGAACAATTTTGAATTAATTCTTATATTTACATTAATTTTGCTACAAACACTTTGGAATTAATCTCTATATTTACATTAATTTTACTATAAACTGAATAAGAGATCTCTACGAACACTTTTGCAGTTTCTGCAGACTGGTTAAAAATTCAGAAGGTCAAATTCAGATATGTCTAATTAGCTTTAAATTTTTAATTGATTCCTATGTTCTCATCTTAATTTTGGCTTGAAATATTCAAAATATGAGCCAAATTGGCTTGGCTCTAAATTTAAGTGAAATTTTGGCTCAAAAATTGGCCTACAATTTTCCAGCCTCTGAAACATGGCAGAGGGGGAAAATTCGACTGACATTCATATCAGTGGAATTTACCATGAAATACAGACTGGCAACAAAAAGTTATTGGTGGAATTTTTCCACTTTGAAAATAATATTCTAACAAAGTCTGTAGATTTCCAACTATTTATCTCTATGATACCATTAATTTTCAGTGGCTAAGTGAGGAAAATGTTGGTGAATCAGATAAATATGTTGGTGGATTTTTACAGTTTTTTGGACAAGACTCAAGTCAGTGGATTTTTGTGACAACAAACAGACAGAGACTGGTGGATTCCTACCTTAGCCAGTCCTTCAATTGCAAATAATGAGAAATATCCAAACTGCAGAATATGGAACATTTATCCAAGACTCTGCGACAAATCTGAGCCCAATTTCAGATCTCTGTGGGAGATCTTTAAGTGATTCCTATGTAACCATTAATATAGCTGCAGGAGAATTTTGAATTAATTCCTATATTACCATTAATTTAACTGTGGGAGAATCTGAATCTTCTGCTGACTGCTGAGAGTCAGAGAGAAACTATCTCTCAAATTAAAATCTCTGCAGGAGAAGAGACACATTATGCAGAGTGGAGATATATCTAATTTTCACCTATGCTACTAGGTATAATGCTACTTTGGAGAGAATTTATGATAATATGGTCATTATGGAGAGAAATTTGGTTAATTTTTGAGAGAGCTGGAGAGACAAATGGAGAGTTTATGAGACATACTATTTTACTTGGTAGATAGGTCAGTTTAAGTAGTTTATTATAAATAATGGTAAATTTGTGCTTTAGGTCCCTAAACGATTTTCAATATTTTGACACTTATTATAGGTTAAAACCAGACTGCAAGAACTGGTAAAGTGTTCTCCAAGAAATCCTCTATTTTGGCTTCTGTTCTCAGTAAAATACATGTAAATATAAGAGGAAATTGAGGATTGTTTGCACAGAAAATGTTAAAAATGTCCCATATTCTGCAGACTGGGGTTAAAAGAGCCCTTTTAAGATTTTGTCCATGAATACCATTTGTTGTGCAAATGCTTCATTTTCGAGATATAGCGCAATTAATTTTTTGGTAGGAATAACATCAAGTTTGAAGAAAACACAAGGCTTTCCACCTTTTAGATTTTTGTGACATGAAATCTTGGAGTCATGAAACTGTTAATGTAGTTCACTCACTTCACTGTATCCGCTCCAGTCTGTATTTGGTGCACAAAATTCCACTGACTTCATCAAAAAGCTGAAAAAATCCACCGTAATTTTCTATTAATTTGGCTGATCCACCAACAGTTAACCCATTATTCCACAAAAAATTTATGGGAACATAGGAATGAATAGCTAAAAATCCACCGACTTTGCCAGAATATTATTTTCAAAAGGGATAAATTCCACCGACATGTCGGTGGAATTTACCACTAATTTACGAAATACAGACTGGTGAAGCATTAGCACAACAAATGGTATTCTTGAAAAACGTCTTAAAATGGCTCCTTTTACCTAGAGAAAGTGTCAAAATATCAAAAATCAGTGGGGGACCTTAAGCACAATATTACCTAAATTATATTGATTCTAAACTTCAGAGTCCAGACACAGACCATGTTTCAGAGGCTAGAAAATTGTAAGCCAATTTTTGAGCCAAAATTTCACAAAAAATCTGAGCCAAGCCAATTTGGCTCATTTTTTGAAGATTTCAAGTCAAAATTAACATAGAAACATAGGAATTAATTCAAAATTTAAAGCCAATTAGACATAGGGTAATGAACTAATTACCGGATGCTTATTTTTCTTTACTAATTACCGAATGGAATATTTCGAATTAGTATATTTATAAACCATGATTGTTTATGACTATAAAAATATATTCATTGTATAGATACCAGCCAAGTAAAATAATATGTCTCATAAACTCACCATTTGTCTCTCCAGCTCTCTCCAAAATTTAACAAATTCTCTCCAAAATGATCAAATTATCATTAATTCTCTCCAAAATAACATTGTAGCATAGGAGAAAAATAGATAAAACTCGCCATTTGCAATTGAAGGGCTCAAAATAACTGTCACAAACTCGCCATTAAAATGGCGAGTTTGGACATGCTTTATTACTTGGGATACCAGTTTCTTCTACTCAACAAATATATTTTTATAGTCATAAACAATCATAGTTTACAAATATACTAATTCAAAATATTCCATTGGGTAATTAGTAAAGAAAAATAAGCATCCGCTAATTGGTTCATTATCCTATCTGCCAGTCTGAAAAGTATGACAGGATTTGTGGATTAATCCTGCGCCCTAGTCCTATTTAATTCCTATGTTCCCATGTTATTTGCTGTGCCCCCAATCTGTATTAGGTGCAAAAAATTCCACTGACTTTTTGAAATAGCTAAAAAAATCCACCATAAATTTCCAGAATTTTGGCTGATCCACCAACATTTTACCCATTTTCCCACCGAAAATTTTTGGTAACATTGGAATAAATAGCTATAAATCCACCAACTTCGTCAGAATATTATTTTCAAGAGGAAAAAATTCCACCGACATGTCGGTGGAATTTACCATGAAATACAGACTGGCTGTGCCCTAACTCCAATTTCTGTCAAAAATCCTGGGTCTGAAGACTGAAGTGACCTTCTTTTCAGACTGGCCTATCTGAGATTTGATCATTTCAAATCTAAGCCAATTAATTGGCTAATTTGGCTTTAACTGACATACTCTTATACATGGGGACACAGACTGCAGGAACTGGTTAATTGTTCTCTAAGAAATCCAAATCCTACATTTTATGATTTTGGCTTCTGTTCTCAGTAAAACTGCATGTAAATAGGTATATGAGGAAATTAAAGATTGATTGCATAGAAAATGTTAAAAACATCCCATATTCTGCTGACTGGGTCCAGACCAGTATTTCAACATCCTACAAGTTCATAAATTTCAAGATGATATCAAACACAAAGACAGCAGGACTTGGATCATTGGATGGTTACACTGAACCTTTAACGAAAAATAGGCCGAGAAAATAAAAAAAAAAGAGGACATTATATACCTAGGCCTAATTGAGAAGATTTGCAAGACGTATAGGAACGTTACCGTACCGTACGTAATATGTATACCAGTCAGTACCTAGCCATATTAAAACCAGTAGAATGAACAGTACCTTGGTTAGGATCTCAAATTTATATAATACAGGAAGTTACTTAGGTAGATTCTATACTTTTAAAAGAGAAATAATACTATAAAAGAGTATACGTACCTACAATATATGTCTAACGTTGTTATGTTTCTAAATCTAATGTAGGTTACCAAATGTTCTGATAGTTCTCTACTTCCTAGTGATAGCTACCATCTAAAGATAAAATCATATTTTAAGTACATTCACACGAGATTATACAAAGATAAACATATCTTTAATTTACACGTGGGCAGCAATAATAATATTAATAAATGGAAATTACTCACGATCTCTATTTCAATAAGTTCTACGGATCACAACAACAACTCGAATTGTCAGAAATACCAACGTATCCAAAGTGCACGGGCATACCAACCTCTCCACAGTGACTACCAATAACCTGTAAATATAAATAAATGAGAACATATTCATATGCATTAAAGTATGCAAAATTTGAAGTTGAAATATTCATAATTGCCTTTTATTATTACAGAACCATGTTCAAAATATAATTTAGTCTTTTACAAATGCAATTCAAAATTCATTTTTTATAAGAGAACATCTAGTATAAAATATTATAGCAAATGCGAAAGTTTGACATGAAACTTATATTTAATATATTCTATTGACCATATCTAAACATGAATAAAGTTGAACATTCATTGCAATTTCACTTATGTAGAATTTTTTTTTTAAATTCAAATACTGATGTTTATCATTGAATATCGAATTAAAATAATTAAGCATTCCATTAAAAATATAATTTCCCATCAAATGCTCATTATTATTTCAAAATTTTATGCAAAATTCAAAAGAAAATAAACGAGATATTTTTAAATTAAGGTTAAGAATCAAGCCAATATTAATCATTAGCATGTAGTTGTAGGTATATAAAACTCGTTTTAATTTGAATTCTAGAATGTATATTTATTATTTACACACACACAAACAGGTGTATTAAATCCTATTTTGGAATGCCACGAACTAGGGTGTGTTTTTCGTCTCAAAAACAAGAGAGCTCGGTACAAAACACAAAAACATGAAAATATTTTCATAATTCTTTTGTATTCTTTCTCAAACATCATTTCAATGCTCTGTAACATTTTCATTTTTGGATATTGAACTCAAAGTAGTTTAGAATAATTCTCCGTATTATTTCTGCCAACAGAGTAGGTATATATAGAATAACTTTGTTGTGTTGTGGGTATTTACGTGTAATATTCTGTATAATGGTTACAGAAATTATCTAGTTCAAGAAATCTCTTCTAAATTTAAATGGTAATCGCGTAATCAAAGTTGCTTATCTATACTAATAATTTTCCTCGTGTGTTTATTTATTTGGTGTCCGCTTTTACACTACGGGTATTAAACATGAAGAATGTAACTATGATACGCACGGGAATATATTGATATAAAATTTAAATTCACAAAAACTAATCTAACAGGGGGAAATAAATTACTTTTGAAGAACCGTTATTTTTAACGGGTAAGTATTGAAGCACACTAGTTTCTTATAAAGGACTCTATTCCGTTTTATATACGCCACAAACATCATTGCAAAACCTACAGTATACTCGTCATCTAACGGATTTCTTCTACAGGGTAGTTGGACTGGTACACATTTTAAAGTATATAAAAATAATTAACTTTCATTTAATAGAATTAATTACCATTACAGTTTTTTCTAATATGCTCAAAAATTTGGAACAGTTCGATAATTCGGAACTTACCCTAGTTAGTGAGGATTTAGTAATATTATTAATTGTACGACAAGAAACAATTATATGAATTCTCTAAATAACAAAACGTATTTCTTTAAAATATTGAATTTATTAGGATTTTTTTATAGGATAAAAATAGAACGTGGAGAAAATTCAATTAATATTAAAATTCACTGTTAAAGTAACAAAAACTTTAGTTATTTAATTAATAATATGAATTCAGTAGGGGTTTAACGTCTGCTTCGGAATCAAAGGCCATATCACTGACGTCAAATTGAAATAAAATTCAGTTGACTGGAAGAAGCAGTTAAAAAGAAAAGTGGCTCAATGAACAAAGTCACCTACCACCAGTCGGTGACAAAGCTCAAGGATACAGAAAAGCTACTCCATGAATGCAGTCACTTACCAAGTAATGTGATGAAAAGGGACACAAGCAGTGATGGCACTCACGGATAGAAGAGGAAAATGGAGAGGTGATAGTAAGTGAAGCCTACCTACCTAAAATCTAACTAATAAATAACTGTAGTCAATGTTCTCCCCTTTAAAAAGCACCACTAATAGGGATTAGAGAATAAATATTACAACAGTAAAGGGCCGTACACACGCAGGGTTTTTAAAGTCTTTGGTATGCATGATACCTGCAGGTATCATGGATACCAACTAAAATAAATAATAATTTTATCATTTTTTCTTATATTCTCGTGGAAAAAGAAGGAGGAGCTTAGCAAAAAGTCTGTTGAAAAGACTTGAGGAACCCTTCGTGTGTACGGCTCTAAGAGGACAGTGTAGCTTTTTCAACTTGAAGTAATGATGAGAAAGAAGTTATGGTTCATATAGGTACCATAAGATACGGCGTCATTCAGTTTTATAAAGTAATAAAACTAAATGACGCGGACTAAGTTCCGAGTTATCAAACAGTTCCACATTTTCGATCACGGTAGAAATATTTCAATTTAATAACATATATTTAATTATATATTGTTACTAATAAGATCGATAATATGTAACAGTACAATAACTGAGGCAGGGTTTATTTCTTCTTTTTGTCGTGTATGGTGTACTTCTCGTAATTTTTATTGGGGTCGTAAGGCTCCCAGCGACTGGCGGGGAAAATGTGTTTGTTTCTCTCGTACCAGCCTCTCATTACAACTTTACCTGTGAAAAAAACAAAACATTTAGCCTAACGTCTCAAGTGGTACGGTAACTTGTTGTTGTTGTTGAACAACTTGGAAAAGGTAATAGGGTGAGTTCCAAATTATCGGTCGGTTTCACCTCTTCGGTCATATTAGAAAAAACAATATAATAATTAGTATTATCTTTTAATTGGTATCCATGATACCTGCAGGTGTCATGGATACCAATTGAATAATAACAGTATTGAGTTTTTTTCTTATATGACCGAAGATGTGAAACTAACCGATAATTCAGAACTCACCCCAAAATAAATTCTATATGATTCAATGATGATTGAAGAAAACTGGCAGCAAAGTTAATATCAAAATCACGTGACGTCACTTACCAGCGTGTGACTCTTCTTTTTCAACACTGGCATCATTTGTAAGTCTGACGTCATCCCTCACATCGAAATGGAAGAGTGGACCACTTTTACCTCTAGCCTGGGGATATATAATGGTAATAACATTAGTAAGGGTATACACTGAACATTTCAACTCTATATTTGTAATTAATGCTAAATTGTATGTAACTATTTTTAAGATTTAAGAACAGGGACTCGGAAATTTGTACCGACTCCGACTCCAAACTCTAGATATAAGTCACAGTTTTTTTAATCCATTTTATTTGTTGTTCATCGCGTTAAATATCTCACAAGATCTAAGAACTGCTCATAGATATGAATTCAATCAATATTTAAAGTCTAAACACTCAAATGAATCAACAGAACTAATAAAATTACTATAAAACTGGTTGCTGGAGTCGGAGAGTCGGTGAAATTCTTTATAATGGAGTGGGAGTCGATAAATTCAAAATAAAGGAGTCGTAGTTGGAGTCAGAGTCAAACATTTTATGTACCGACTCCGCAGCCCTGATTGTAGCATGCAACACAATCTCCTTAAATTGGGAATAAAAAATAAAAATTCCTAGTGTTAATCGTTCAATTATATTAGGAACTAGGAGGTACTAATTAACTAGCTACATGGAAAAAGAACTCCATCTTATCTTACATGATTCTCAATAATGAACATAAAAGTACCACTAATTTTAACTCAACGCCCACCAGTCATGGATAGCAATTAAAAGAAAAGTTATTAATAACTAGTGAATTCTCCTGTTAAAATAACGGGTCATCATCAATATCAATTTATTGAATTAAATTAAAATTTCTGCATAGTCTACTTTATTTTATAAATAAAATATGTTCAAAATTTAATTGAAACATGATATTTAAATATCAAGTCAATATTTTCCCGTGCGTATCATAGTTACATTCTTCATGCTCAATACCCGTCGAGTTAAAGCGGACACCAAACAAATAAATAAACACACTAAGGAAATTATTAGTATAGATAATCTTATAGCTTTATAATAAGGTTAACTCTCACCTTATTGACTATGAAGTCATAGAAAGTGTTGTGGTGGGGTATAATGAGGTCCTCTTTTATGTACATCAGATGGTCGGCAGCGGCACCTCTCAACTCGTTGAATTCTTTGCGTAACTGCTCTAGCGCCCTTTGTAAGAACTGGTAGATGCTGTTACCTGGGGGAAAAATGTGGACTTGTTACTCTCAAAAAGAGGTGGACGTTCCTATAAATGTTTAAAAACCTTTATTACGAATCAGTTTAGACAGACAAATGAGTTCAGAAGTTCAGATTCGGCCCCATGTCAAATTTTTTTTTGACTTTCATATGTCGGAACACCTTTCTTTTAAGTTTTAATCCGAATCTCTAATTATTATTATCCGAATCTTATACCTTTCCTTATTATAACAGATCTGTGTTTACTAACTAGTTCTTTCTCACCTTTTCTCATTATTACAGATCTCCTGTGTCCCGATCCATCCCAGTAACTGAAAGTGATTTCTATCTCTTCATTCTTCATGGCTTGTTGCTTGTTCTCCCATTCCTGTGAAGAAAAAACACGTCAGTTTAGTAATTGTCTATTATTGTTGTTTATCTGTGACATATACATTATAAATAACAGAAAGTATTTATAATATCATAGCATTATTACTAGTTTCAATGTTTGGAACTTTGGGAGAAGTTGCGCATGCGCAGTGTTCAAATAGTGACGTCACTCTTAGCCAATAATGTGCAACGTTTCCACAACCTTGACACTCATATGATCCTACCCTCATATAATTTTTTATTAAACTCTTCATTATTTGAAGAAAATTTTATGTTTTTCATTTTAAATGATATTTCTGACGAGGGATAAAAGGGGGCGTTACCTGTCTAAGCTCCTCCCTCAATTTGTTTTCCTCCTCCTCCCTAATTCTGTCGGGTAAAAAAGAAGTGTCCACATCTGGATTCTTCGTCATCTTCAACTTAGGAGACTCAGAGTCACTTCCATCAGAGTCATCCTCTTCTTTGATATCTTCCTTAGAGTCTTCAACTTCTTTCTCTTCCTCCTCATCTTCTTCTTCTTCGTCATCATCGAAAGCAAAACTGAGCTTCGCTATCTGTAAAAAGTTATCGTCAGCATCTAATTCATATCCTGTGCTAATATTAAATAGAGTAGAGAATAAATTTAAATATACCTATTTAATGAAGTCAGGGGTGTAACGTCTGCATTGGAACAAAACACCACATCGTTGAAATTAACAGGAAATCAAATACAAGAGACATCAAAGAAGTTCACAAAAAGGAAAGTGGCACCATGATATAAGTCACTTAGCTACCTCTATTTGTTGACAATGCTCATGTATGCAGAAAAGCTACTGTAAATACAATAAAGATAAGATTAAGTTTACCAATAAGCTTACTTTCTGCTTCTCAGCTTTTATTTGATTATTTTTTGCTTCTATTTCTTTTCTCCGCTTTTTCTCTTCTTCCCGCTGTTTCCTCGCTAGCTTCTTTTCTCGTTGTTTAACAACATCTTCCTGCTTCGCCTTCATCTCGTTGAGGGTAACGAGACCAATGGTGGAGCTCTGAAAAAACATACTGGATAAAATTGGATACCTACAGTTTGTACATTAATGAAGATAAAAACTATAATGATTTGACATTTTAAACTCATATTTCTATGATTGTTAGAATTTTTAGGATAATTTAGAGATAAACATGAAAGAAGTGCAGTGAATAATTAAGTTTTAATTAAAAATTGTTTTTCAGTTTGAATGGAGACTTAACTATAATAAATATGCACAGGATTTATCAATAAAAAATGCTAAAACTGTTAATAAATTATTTTATGAAAGAAGTGTCAGACATCGCTACCTTGAGTTGCTGTTCAATGGCATCGTAATGAACTGCAAATTTGTTCTCAATTTTGTTTATTTTGAGAGTTTCCTCAACTTTGCGTCTCTTCGTCTCCAGGTCTTCCTGTTCTCTTTCTCTCCTCTTCAGTATTTGCTGCGCTCTACCAGCCTCACTGGCCGCCCCTTTGTACTGCGCCATAGCGACTGTTAAACAACTTAACGGCTTTAGATTGTTGTAGTGCTACTTGTAACTAGCTTCTGCTTGGAAATAGTTTGGCTTGTTGTAGTGCTGCTCTTAGCTAACTTCTGCTTGGAAATAATTTGGCTTGTTGTAGCTAGCTTCTGCTTGGAAATATTTTTTCAGTCCTTTGATTCAGAATATGCTGGTGTTGAAGTTATACAAAGAATGTAAGTGAGGAATATCTGTGGAAAGCTAGGGTCAATAAATTTCACAATTACACTAGTTAGCTATCCATGAAATAAAAATAGGTAATTAACTTAATATTAGGTGAATTACAATGAAAGGAAAGTTAATTACATCTCCATTAAGATTTAACTAGTTGCATATTTTATTCAAGAAATTGAGTAAATAATTTTGAGATATCAGTTTTTCACCCTCAAAAAATGATCGATCAGGTTTTTCTTCACCAATTTACTGTAAGGTGCAAGTTATTGGGCAGTCTCATACAAGAAAAAATATATGTAATAGTTATTATTCAATTTGATAAATAATAGACCTAATCATATATTTTTCATGTATGAAGTTCAATTAGTTGCAACTTAAACTATTTTTAAAGAATAGATGAATCTGATTAATAATTCGTTTTTAACAACAGTAACACTTTTAATGAAATTTATATTTCTTTAGACTATATACCTTTTCCTGAGTTTCAATACCTAGTTAGTTACTGCAGAACATTTGAATGGTCTACTAGGTCTAATTATAAGCCTATCCCACTAAAATTTATATAGTTTTCCAACTGATAGAAGACTCCATTGGTTACCTTTGCAGAATGCGGAAAACTTATATTTTACTCGGCATTTATTTATCATCTTGTTATTCGCATAACTGAAAAAGTGTTCAACCAAATTGCCTGAAATTCGGTGAAACGATTGGCCAATGTCCAGTGACCTTCTGGTAGAAGTTTGGGAGCGACCCGGTCAAAGGTCAAGGTATCAATAACTAAAAGAATATTGAACCACATTGCATGAAACTTGGTGGGACGATTGGTTATTATCCAATTAGCAGTTTATTAGATTAGACAGCGAAGGGACGTGCTCTACCGAGTGCACGCAATCTAGTTATCTATGTAGAATAGAGGGCATTTGAATAAGATATCTTTTTCTCCGATAGTAAATACACTGCTTATTTCTTACTATAAATAACTACTAAAATGAGGATAGACATTCTTGTTGTTTACCAACTAATATGATTTTTACACGTGACCCATGAAAATTGTTTTATCTTTATTTATAAGCTTGAATAATAACAATAACATTATATTGAAGTTTCTGTTATTGAAGACAGTATTTAGTAGGCAATATCGCTAACGTCAGAAGGAAATTAAGTACAAGGGACTGGAAGAAGTGGTCAGAGAGGAAAGTGGCACCATGAACAAAGTCACCTACCACCAGTCTGTAACAATGCTCATGGATGCAGAAAAGCTACTCCATGAAAAAAGTCACCTACCACCAGTCTGTAACATGCTCATGGATGCAGAAAAGCTACTCCATGAACAAAGTCACCCACTACCAGTCTGTAACATTGCTCATGGATGCAGAAAAGCTACTCCATGAACAAAGTCACCCACTACCAGTCTGTAACATTGCTCATGGATGCAGAAAAGCTACTCCATGAAAAAAGTCACCTACCACCAGTCTGTAACATTGCTCATGGATGCAGAAAAGCTACTCCATCTAGCGCTTGGCTTGGAGGCAAGGGGTGCGAATCCCTTCAATTCCAGGGAATTGCCATAACCAACCAATATTCAGAGTAAAATATTGAATGCATTAATTCTTTTTTAAAGTAACTAATTAAATTATACCAAAGATAAATTTTCAGTCATATAAGAATAATTATGGAAAAGATTTCATATGGAAGATAATTATAATTCTAGACTTTCGAGCCAAATATTTTGTCAATAATTGATAGCTGGTTGCAAGGTTAAATATTTATTACATACTAGTGTACTTTCCCGTTAAAAATAACGGGTCATCATCAATAACAACTTATTACCAGTTATTAGGTTACTTTTAATGAATTCAATTAGAATTAAATTTTCTCCATAGTCTAATTGATTTTACAGATAAAATACATTATAAAAATTGAATAAAAACAGGGGAACTTAAATATCAAGTCAATATATTCCGTCATAGTTACATTCTTCACGTTTAATACCCGTCGTGTAAAAGCGGACATCAAATAAATAAATAAATCTATAATAAAAACTTCCCTCGAGTGTTTATTTGTTTGGTGTCCGCTTTTACACTATTGGTTTTAAACATGAAGAATGTAACTATGATACGCTCCTGAATATATTGATATGAAATTAAAATTCTTTGAAGGTAATTAATTCAATTTCTATAGCTACATGAATATTATCTATAAAATATAGTATCAGATTATACAGAAAAAGACATCTTAATTGTTTTTAGGTCAATAAAAAGAAGCTTCCAACGGGTAATGAATTACTATTAAATATCAGTTATTTTTAACGGGAAAGTACACTAGTTATACTAATAATATATCAAGGAGAATTGAAACACAGGATTATAAGACAAATTTTGAAAAACAATCAGCTTTGATGAGGACATTGTTGTTGAGGAATGAGATTAGAGCAGAGCCTCTGACTGGTGAGTACGTTAGATTGGCTTGATTTTGAAGTGGAGACCGATGAGAGAGAACACCAAACACTTCAAATCTTGCACCAGGTAGTAGAAACAACGCAGACCATCTGGATCTCTGCAAAACAACATTAGCAATAAAATGGAGAACTAAATAATGGTTAGTTATCTCATGAGGTAATTAACACCGTGACTACGTATTAGTACACGTATGTACCACTATGTATATTACTGATAGACCAACAGAATGATACAAATATATTTTTAACCCTAATTAAACTATAACACTGTTTTTATCAGACAGACACTTGAAAACGACAGTTAGGCTAGACTGCATTTTGAGCTTACCTAGTCAAAGCGATAAAGCTTGTTATTGAAACTCAAATAAAATGGCATGAATTTAAACGCATTCAACGGCATTAGAGAAGAATAGCTAGTTAGCAAATATAAATCACAGTAAAAAAAGATGAAGTAGGGAATACATTTCTGTATCTAATGAGGTTTGTTTTTCAGTTCTTTTTTATAATGAAAAAATTGTCTTCAACAAAAAAGGAGGTAGAGTAAGTTACGAATCAACAGTCCTAGTCTCATCTATGGTAATATGAGAAAAAATGATATATAATAAAAATATATCTTTTTTCTCATATGACCAAACATGTGAAACAGACTGATAATTAGAAATTTCCCACAAGTAATAGCAATAAAACGAATATTCACTTTGAGTTGTTGACGTCAACTAGAGACCCAATCTTGGATGTGGTGAAGGAAATGTGCTCATCACCAATAACAATCTCTAGTTCCTGTCTGCCCACTCTGTCAGGCTGAGGCCACAGAGCATCATCTTCCTGCATGATCTCACTGTCCTCTATGATGCGCTTTAATTCCTCCATAACGCACCTCATCACGTAAGCCTGGGGAAAAATTAAAAACACTAAGTATATACATCATTTCTTGATACCTCTATATGACATATTCTAGATGTTTGATATATAAATTGAATTTTCTACATTATTCTTCATAAATAATTTTGGGTGATGTTTAATTATATAATTTCTTCAAATCTATCACTGCTAGTGTTAATTCAATATATTGCAAAAAAAGAAAAAATTTATTTTCTTGAAATATATCCAAGAGGAATATACCATACTAACCAATAATCTGTAAGTTGACCTATATACATGTGTATTTCAACTAAACCGAACTATCAATAATAATTCACCTCCTTGCGGATCATCACATCATTCTTATAATTTGAGTTGTTGGCATAGCGTAATTTACCTGAAAAGAAAATAAGAATTGAATAATCCAGCCAATAATTATTGGCACAAAAATGGATATGTTGCTATATCAGCAAAATTATTTGATGAATTTTTTCAGCATTTTGAAACAGTTAGCAGATTTCTGTACATAAAATGCAGCAATAAAATAATTGATAAACATTTATGATTTGCAAACACTTACCATCAGGTCTAAATTCAAACTCTAAGAATTCATGACCAAACTTTCCTTTGTG